>CAUYON010035084.1:0-11870 GCA_963573935.1 Arctocebus calabarensis
AAAGAAAGAAAGAAAGAAAGAAAGAAAGAAAGAAAGAAAGAAAGAAAAAGAAAGAAAGAAAGAAAGAAAGAAAGAAAGAAAGAAAGAAAGAAAGAAAGAAAGAAAGAAAGAAAGAAAGAAAGAAAGAAAGAAAGAAAGAAAGGAAGAAATGGCCTGGGTCAGCTCCTACAGGGGACTTTTGTATTTAATGAACCTATAAATCTTTCACAGGAAGAGAAAACTCCGTTTATGTATGAATTACAACAACTGACTCAGGGCAGTTGGCGTGAACATGGATCAAAACAAGGGCTAGAGTGAGTAAATACAGAAGAAAAATATTTGTAGAGGATAGAGCTTCTGTCTTATTGAAATAGCCATAGCAAATCCAGAAAAAAAAAATACAGATGACAAGGAAAGACAAAATAAAACAGAGAATATCGTTAGCTTGGAGGTTAGATGTCATGGGAGATCTATGGAAGCAGGATGAAAGGATTACCAGACACCGGCCACATTCTCCGTCCCGAACTTTTCCCCACCTGTGGACTTTGGTGCTGACCAAGATGTTGGGCATCAAACCTTTCCAGGGGCAAAAGGATGTTGAGGATGGGAAAAATTAAACTCAACAGTAAGAAAACATCCGTAGCTATGACGGTGATCTCCAGGCATTACTTAGAATGAGAGAATGTTTTCACTGTGATTTCCCAGCACAGGTTGTGATTTTCATTTTCAAATTCTGTTAGCCAATGTGCTCTCAGACTCTGACATTTCTGCCCTCCCGATCCCCTGCATGACCAAAAATTTATCCAGGGAGGGCGGCGCCTATAGCTCCAAGGAGAAGGGTGCCGGCCCCATATGCCAGAGGTGGCACGTTCAAACCCAGCCCCGGCCAAAAGCCGCAAAAAAAAAAAAAAAAAAAAAAAAATTGACCCAGGGAAGTCACACACACAATCCTGTGAGCCTCCGATCCGTGGAAATATAAGTTTTAATTTGTTCCAAAACTTTTCTGATGAAATGGATTGAGTTGTAATTTGGCCTCAAGCCATGTTTCCGGCCCAGCTCATCCTAAAAATAATAGAACTGATACCCCACATTCATTGCTAATAGATTAATTACCGATTACAAGACTTTGGTTCCAAATGTTTTGCATCAAATGCACTTGGTGATTATTTTTTAAATCACTTCCACGAGAGAAAAATGTACTTTGGTCAGTTTTCTCTGAGTCTATCCACATCTAACTGCTGCAAAGACAAAAAAAAAAAAAAAGGAAAGAAAGAAAAATGCCAGCGCGATGCTTTATAAATAGTGTAAATATGTCAGTAAATCCTACAGTAATCCCCTCTGCTTTTATTAGTTAATAATTCAACTTTGTCACATAATCAAATCAAGATTTCTGCAAAATATGTCTAATAGTGAACCACAAGTCTTAAAATGATTTCTTAGAGAGTATTCTGTCGCTCCAGATGGTGTAAAAGTCTATCACTCCAGGAAACTTTCTTAGCATTATTAATAATTCTGACAATAGTGTTTATAGATTTGTTGAGTCCCTTACTAGAATTTTTTTTCGGAGACAGAGTCTTACCCTGCGGGCCTGGGTAGGGTGCTGTGGCATCCGTCATCAAAGCTCACAGCAAACTTAAACTCTTGGGCTCGAGTGATCTTCTTGCTTCAGCCTCCTGAGTAACTGGGATTACAGGTGCCTGCCACAACGCCTGGCTGTTTTTAGAGATGGGGGGGGTCTCACTCTTGCAAAGGGTGGTCTCAAACCCGTGAGCTCAGTCAATCCACCTGCCTCGGCCTCCCAGGGTGTGAGCATTACAGGCAGCAGCCACCACCAACTCTAAATATCCTTTTTACCAGGGAGTCATACTGTGGGGTGAAATTTCCCAGGCTCCTTCAGTATCTGCTTGCAATGATGCAATCAACCCAGTTCCAAATTCCCAGCACAGTGCTTTGGACATTTGTTCCTCAGAGATGACCTTGGAAAAGGATTCATCTGCGTATTTGTATGTTTGCAGGGCTTTTATGGACGGGGCCTGCTGTGAGCCCAAGCCGTCACGAGCAGGTCCGACTTCAGTCCAGGGGTTTTCTGAAATGATGACAACTTCTGGAAAATCCCGAACACTCCCGAGCGCATTCCACAGCTTCAGCCGAAGACAGTTGTGAAGCTCATGGAAAAGTGGCTGTGTATTAAGATTGCAATGCCAGAAATTAGAATGACTTTTTTTTTCTTATTTTTACATATACATGTGTTTATTAGGTTTCCACTTTTTGCCTTCACTGAATTAAAAAGGCTTAAAATTTAATAACAATAACAATGTGTAAGATAAGGACTAGAAACAAAAACCTCGTAAAGAATGACCGAAGAGAAATACATTCAGAAAAGAAATCAGACGATTGCTGCATCAAAATATTAAGCAATATTAATAGTAATAATGCAAAGAAAGTAACATTCACATTGTCAGATAAGAGTATGTCTATTATAGAACACTTTGACTCTGAGGCTCCGTATGGAGTCATCAGTTGACTTCTTTTTTTTTCCAAAGTCTCAAAAAATAGACAACTAATATTTATAAATAAGAATTACTTTTTTTAAGATTGTTTATGCAGCAAACTTTTATATCACATATACAATGGAGTACGTTGGGGCTGGGAGCAGTGGCTCACAGCTGTAATCCCAGCACTCTGGGTGGCCACGGAGGGTGGACTGCTTGAGCTCAGGAGTTGGAGGCCAGTCTGAGCAAGAGTAAGATCCCCTCTCTACTAAAAAAAGAAAAAATTGGCTAAGCTTGTGGCAGGCGCCTGTAGTCCAAGTTACTTAGGAGGCTGAGCCAGGAGGATCACTTGAGCCCAGGAGTTTGAGGTTGCCGTGAGCTATGACATCAGGACAGTAACCAGGGTGATAGAGTAAGACTCTGTCTCAAAAAAAAATGAGTTGGTGGGCGGTGCCTGTGGCTCAGCAAGTAGAGCCCTGGCCCCATATGCAAAAGTGGCAGGTTCAAACCCGGCCTTGGCCGAACTGCAAAACAGAAAAATAGCCCGGTGTTGTGGTGGGTGCCCGTAGTCCCAGCTACTCAGGAGGCTGAGGCAAGAGAATCGCCTAAGCCCAGGAGTTGGAGGTTGCTGTGAGCTGTGATGCCACAGCACTCTACCGAGGGTGATAAAGTGAGACTCTGTCTCTACAAAAAAAAAAAAAAACAAACAAGAAGTCTTGAAGTCACACAGGAGTGGGGACGCAGTGTCACCTTCCAGGTCTGGGCTGTATTGTTCATTCTCTTCTCTTTAATTTTCATTTATTTTATACACTCACAGGCCGAAAAAGAACCCTCCTAACTTTTCTTTCAGCAGAAGTCAGAGTAGGAATTCTCAAAAGGGGAGCAGGATACCCAAAAAGTGATCAAGGAATTTGATAGGACTTTCCAAAATGTCCTTTATCCTTTTTAAAACAAGTAGCACTTGCCCTTTGCTTTGGGGTGGGGGGTAAAAATATAACTTTACACGAGATACACTAACCCCATTATACACCTGGCTATTTTTCTGTTTTGCAGTTTGGTTGAGGCCGGGTTTGAACCCACCACCTTCAGTATATGGGGCCGGCACCCTACTCGATGAGCCACAGGCAACGCTTGTGTTTTTTTGTTTGTTTGTCTTGTTTTTTCTTTCTTTCTTTCTTTTTTTTTTTTTTGAAGCAGAGTCTCACTTTATCGCCCTCTGTAGAGTAATGTGTCATCACAGCTCACAGCAACCTCTAACTCCTGGGCTTAAGCTATTCTTTTGCCTCAGCCTCCCGAGTAGCTCCTCCCCTTCCTTTCCCTCCCCTCCCCTCCCCTCCCCTCCCCTCCTCTCCTCTCCTCTCCCCTCCTTTCCTCTTCTCTTCTCCTCTCTTCTCTCACTCTGTCTTTCTCTCCCACCCACCTCTCCCTTCCTTTTAAATTCTGCACATGTACTCCACTTTCTCTTAGGATCATATCAATCTTTCCTCCTTATTATTAAATTCTGCAGGCTTTTTCTGTCTCTTCCACCTGCAAAATTTTCCAGCCATCACCAGGATGGCTCACATGTGCCTTTGAACTTGACTGACCCACTTGGACTGCTGAAGGAGTGAAGGTCGTGCCATCCCCAAATAAGCCACATTTGTGCATTGATGTTAGCAACTTGAGAACACTGGGGAAATTGTTTGCTGAATAATTCTTCTTCTTCTTCTTCTTCTTCTTCTTCTTCTTCTTCTTCTTCTTCTTCTTCTTCTTCTTCTTCCCTCTTCCTCTTCCTCTTCTTCGCACTTTTTGGCCATGAGTTCCTAGTTTATTCTGCTGTCTAGAATCAGTGTTTATGTGGATCTAGTAAGTTTTGGTCCGTCAGGAGCCTCACACCTGGAATACCAGCACTTTGGGAGTCCAAGGTGGAGGGTTGCTTGGGTGCAGGCATTTGAGATCAGCCTGGGCCACATAGCAACATCTTCTCTCTACAAAAAATTATTTTAAAAGTTTCCCAGTGTGTTGGCACACACTTGTGGTCACAGCTACTTGGGAGGCTGAGGCAGGTGGATTGCTTGAGCCCAGGAGTTTGAGACAAGCCTGGGCAATATAGTAAGACCCCATCTTTAGAAAGAAAAACAATTTGAAAATTGGCTTAGCACGATGGTGCACACCGGTGTTCCCAGCTGCTTGGGAGGCTGAGGTGGGAGGATTGCATGAACTCAGGAGTTCGAGGCTGTGGTGAGCTATGATTGTGCCTCTGCTCTCTGCGTGACAGAGAGAGACCCTATCTCCAAAAATAAAACAAGCAAACAAAAAACACACACACGTGCCTCTGTACAAACGATCCCAGATTTATGTTCCAAAAACTCGTGTGTGTCCCCATCCTCGATGACTCCCATCCTGTGATGGGTGAAGTTGTTTTATCCCAACCAAAAGAGAATCTGTGTAGTAGTTAAGTGGCTAATGGTGTGATCGCTAAAAGGGTTTTTTTTCCCCAAGTAATAAAGAACTTGTCATTCTAAAGATTTTTCGCGTGTCGAGAATCAATGTTTTCTGGCCTCTATGGGGAGGACGGAGTGGGGAAGGGCTGTTTCTTTCCCCCTTTAATTTTTGGAATGGACTTTTACTTTTTTAGGGACAGGTGATCACAAATTGTATGGCGTTAGCAGCACCTGTCTTTATTCTTGGCTGGTATCTTCTGGCAGCTCAAAGTTTTTTCCAGCAGATTATCTCTGTAAGTCTCTGTCACCTGTCACTGGAAGCCTTGCAGCATCAAACCACAACTTGATAGTTTTATCACTAAGGCCAATAATAATAATAATAATAATAATAATAATAATAATAATGATAGTAGCAGGTAAGTCTGTTAGTTTACCAGGATGCTTGCCTTTCTATCCTGTTCGATCCAAGTTGTATGGATCAGTCAGCAGGGGGCTGGCCACATACACCGAGGCTGGCGGGTTTGAATCTGGCCCAGGCCAGCTCAAACAACAAGGACAACTGCAACCAAAACATAGCTGCGCATTGTGGTGGGCTACTTGGGAGGCTGAGGCAAGAGAATCACGTAAGCCCAAGAGTTGGAGATTGCTGTCAACTCCGACGGCACATCACTCAACACAGGGCAATAGCTTGAGACTCTGTCTCAACAACAACAACAAAAACAAGCTGTGAGGTGGTCATCTACAAAAAGATGTGGAAGGTGTGTTCTCATGTCACACCAATGTTGTACGCCAGGCGGAGTCCCCGAAAACACACACAAAACACAACCACACATTGGTGTACACACACAGACACACACACATGCACACAGCCACACAGCCACACACAAACACCTGCCTCTCCTCCACCCCACCACATCCACCCTTTGCTCTCCAAGGGCCTCTTGAGTCCTTTATTCTTCTTTTTCCTCCTTGATTCTTTATTTTATTTCTATTTCCCCTCCAGAAATGGTGTCTTCGAAGCCATAACACGAACACCTCTTCTGTGTTGTTTTCTGAAAAACACCTGCAGAGGTGTAAATTCTATTTTTTTTCCTCTCTCATGTGGGCAAACGAGGACATAGAAGAAAACTTGGGGGAACTGGGGTGGTGCCTGTGGCTCAAGGAGTAGGGTGCTGGCCCCGTATACTGGAGGTGGAGGGTTCAAATCCAGCCCTGGCCAAAAACTGCACAAAAACAAAACAAAACAAACAAACAAAGCACTTGGGGGAACCCATATTTCAGTGAAGACCTCTGGCTTCAAAGTGTTGCTTTATAATTCATTTATGCTTTCAGAAAAGAATTACGGGGAATTGACTCTTTTTTCTTTTCTGGAAAAGTTGGTGTTTCTTTGACGGTTTTGTGGGTTTAGAGAGAGAAGAAACAAGGGTGGGAACAGATGTGTGTTGTGACTAGCGGGTTTGATTGAACACAGGCAGCTTTGGACTCTAATGGAAGACATTTCACATTCACGTTTGAAATTGAAATGTTTAGATTACGTTGGTGCTACATGAAATGAAATTAAAGCTGAGAGTAAGCAAAGGGAAAACATTTAATGGAAAAATGCTTGTTGGCCAGGTGAGACCATCCCGATAGAGTTATTGTTGGCACCCAGGAACCCCAACTGCATTTACGTTTATTTAAATTTTCCATTCCACTCAGAGGTGTTTTTCTAAAAATGGTCTAAAATCTGTGGAACACACACACAAAATGAGGTTAACCCATTTTTTTGTCTTTCAAATTCAAAGGCTATGAGAAGAATTAAAAATAAAATACAGAGGCTGGATCCGGTGGCTCGCACCTGTAAGCCCAGCAATTTGGGAGGCTGAGGCAGGAGCATCACTTGAGGCCAGGAGTTTGACACCAGCCTGGGCAACACAGTGAGACCCCATGTCTACGAAAACAGGTCCTGGCATGGGGCATGGTGGCTGGTCACTGTAGCCCCAGCTATTTGGGAGACCAAGGCAGGAGGATTGCTTGAGGCTAGAGATTTGAGACCAGACTGGGCAACACAGTGAGACCCCATCTCTACAAAAATTAAAATTAGCCAGGTGTGGTGGTGTGTCCTTGTAGCCCCAGATACTTGGGAGGCTGAGGCAGGAGTATCACTTGACCCCAGGAGTGGGAGGCTGCAGTGAGCTCTGATGACACCACTATACTCCAGCCTGGGTGACAGAGTGAGATGCTGTGTCAAAAAAAAATATTAAAAGAAAATACATAAAATATGTACTTAATAGCTATATATTTATAGTTTACAAATAAAATATATAGTTAACAACTGTATATTTATAGTTTATGTATTTATAGAAGGATGTTGGAGAAGCAGAATAATGTGAATTTCTCCAATTTCACAGGTGACAGGCAAGAGGTTGTGCTTAAAATCAATAAACAAATACATATAAATACGTTCATTAGAGTTTTGGAAAAGATCATTCATGTCAGGTGTGGTGGCTAACTTTGGCGATCCGAGCACTCTGGGAGGACGAGGTAGGTGGATTGCTTGAGCTCAGGAGTTCAGACTGAGCAAGAGCGAGACCCTGTCTTCACTAAAAATAGAAAAAAACTAGCCAGGGGTGGTGGCAGGTGTCTGCAGTCCCAGCTACTTGGGAGGCTGAGGCAGGAGGATCACTTGAGCTCAGGAGTTTGAGGCTGCTGTGAGCTGTGATGTCACGCACTCTACCAAGGGCGACAAAATGAGACTCTGTCTCAGAAACAAAGAAACAAAAAAATTTATTTATCTATATGACACAGCCTCCCACTCCCTATGTACGTACCAAAAGAACTGAAGACAGGTACTCATGCACAAACTATATGTAAATGTTCACTTCAGCTGGATGCCCTAGAGTCAAAAGGTAGAAACCACTAAGGATTCATCAGCATTCTGACGAATAAAGAAAGTGTGGCCCTCACCTGGATTTTTTCTTTTTTTTTTGCAGGTTTTGGCCAGGGCTGGGTTTGAACCCGCCACCTCCAGCATGTGGGGCCGGCACCCTACTCCTTTGAGCCACAGGCACCCCCCCCCCCACCTGGAATATTACTCAGTCATATAAAGGAGGGGATTTCGGACACCTGCAATAATCTTGAGCCTCTTGAGCCTTTTTATAGAGGTCCTCAAACTTTTTCAACCAGTTTTACAAAAGTTATAGGGAGAAAACTGAAGGCATGACATTAGTAGTTGTAAAAAAAAAAATCCATTGTAATAAAATCTTTCATGTTCTGGGTTGATCTCTTAACTCTCGAATCAAAAGTTTACATTGGGGCACCACCTGTGGCTCAAAGGAGTAGGGCGCCAGCCTCATATACTAGAGATGGCGGGTTCAAACCCATCCCCAGCAAAAAAAAAAAAGTTTACATTGGAAAGTAACTTTTTATTGTTTTTGTACTTGTTCTAACTTTACTGAGCATTTAAAAAGAATATGAATTCAAGCAAAAATATTAACCATCATTGAATTCCATTCTATTCTAACTTTATTAAGCAAAAATATGAACCATCATAGAATTCCATTCTATTCTAACTTTATTAACTTTATTAAGCAAAAATATGAACCATCATAGAATTCCATTCTATTCTAACTTTAGTGAAAGTAATTTAAAAAAAGAATAAGAATTCAAGGAAAAAAGAATAAGAATTAAATTAAATTCTTATTTAAAAAGAATAAGAATTCAAGGAAAAAAGAATTAACCACCATTTAATACTATCCTGGCATTTGTTCTAAATGATGAAAGCCACCTATAGTGTTACTTTTTGGAGGTTTTCTGCAAAAAAAGGAGGTTTCAAAAAATAAAAATCCTTTGGTCACCCTCAGTATGAATCAGAGATGTTTCCTTTTGTTCCAATGTAATTGTGCAGCTTGTTTTAAATCTTTGGGTTGAGTTCTCCTTGGCTTCGTGGGAAAAATTGTAGAACCCTGTCATTTTTAAGACCTCACAGGGAGCGCCAGGGGAGGACATTTGCTTTTTTAACCACCCAGAAGGGGGATGAGACTCTTGGAAAAACAAGCCACCGTTCTTTTTCATTTGCGCTTGTGTTTTGTTTGAATATTAATTTTGTTTTACTTAGCGTTTGAAAAAAGATGACTCTACATAAGGAGCCATTTATAATGTGTTAGACACCATCGTTAAACAGGACATCTGTTCTATAAAACCCGCTGGTAGCTGCCCCAAGAGGAGAAGTTAATAGGATGTTAGAAATCGTTAGGCGACAGGCACAGTTATATCCAATCCTCTCTTCTTTTTCACACTTAGGGAAAGCCACCCGTGTATCTACTCATAAAACCCTGTAAATTCACACCTGATGGATACAACACACACTTTCTGAGTGAAGGATGCCCTTATGCATTTGCCTTAAAACCTGCAAAAGCAGATTACGTAGCCAAAACGTGTGCACCCCTGTAATATTCTGAAATGTTTTCTCAAGTACAAAAAGAATACAAACACAAAATAAAACACTGGAATTTGAGTTTCTAGAAGACATTTTTACAGCTCCAAAAAAAAAAAAATGTAGCATTGTCAAGCACAAAAGCTTCCAAAGGTCCACGTGTACGATGAACAGAAGCCCCTAAGTTGTAAGACGTTTGGCTGATTTAATTTACAGCCTCAGATGTATATATATACTTAAAACACACAGAGGGAAGAGAGAAAAGGACAACTTTGTGTCTCTTCTAGTAGTAACTCATGAGGCCAAGAATCACCTTTTGCAAGAAACCCTCAAACCTTCCCAGTTCTGTTTTGCCAGTGCCAGACTTCACAAGGGCACGAAAAATAACGCATTTCCTGGCACCCAGCATGGCTCGAATTGGGATTTCCAGCAGGACAAAACTAAAACTGATACTCTACATGTGCCAACTCTTGGACTAACAAGATTGCCCATTTAGGAGCAGAATGGAAGGAAATACTTTAATTTGCAGATTCAAATTATATGTATAATTTATATATTATGCAAATATATATGTATACACATTTTATTGTTTGGGGTTCATTGAGGGTACAAAGAATTAGGTGACACTGATTGCATTTGTTAGGTAAAGTCCCTCTTATAATTGTGTCCTGCCCCCCCGAGAGGTGTGCCACACACCGTAACCCCCCATGCCCTTTCCTGCTCCCCTCCCCCACTCCCCACCTTGAACTGAAATTTGAGTTTTTCCCGTCTGTGGGTGTGTATTAGATCATACCCTCATATTAGAATTGAGTACATGGGATCGTTGCTTCTCCATTCTTGTGATATTTTACTAAGAAGAATCTGTTTCAGCTCCATCCGGGTTAATACAAAAGATGTAAAGTTTCCATCTTTTTAATGGCTGAATAGTATTCCGTGGTACACACATACCATAGCTTGTTAATCCATTCCTGGGTTGGTGGGCATGTTTAGGCTGTTTGCACATCTTGGTGATTGTAATTTAAGCTGCAATAGCCTCAAAGCTGTAGATGCTGGCGTGGATGTGGAGAGAAGGGAACACTTTTACACTACAGCTGGGACTGCAAACTAATGCAACCTTTTTTGGGAAGAAGTATGGAGAACCCTCAAAGAACTCAAAGCAGACCTCTCATTTGATCCTGCAATCTCAATACTAGGAATTTACCCAGAAGACAAAAAAAAAATCATTTTGTCATAAGGACATTTGCACTAGACCGTTTATAGCAGCTCAATTTACCATTGCCAAGATGTGGATGCATCATATTTATTACAGATTTACACTAGGAGCGTGATGCTAAAGAGACGTATTGTGAGTATGTGTCAGTTGAAGACATATGTGTCTTGTTTTCAAGGAAATTTTATTCTATTATTTGCTCCATCACTCTCTCTCCTACATTTGGTCTGTTTTCTCCATTGGGTGCTGTGCTTGTCACGCTATTCCCCCCCTCCCCAGGCTTTTCGTGCTAGGTTCTTACCCATTTTCCTATATTGTGGCTGTGAGCTTCTGATATTTCTCTCAGTAATCCTCTAACTCAGGAGTTAGTAAACTCTTCCAGCCCAGATGGAAAATGTCAGTCTTCAGTCTGTGTTGAATCCTCAGGAATCCCACCATCGTAGCAGCAAACCGGTCATGGGATATGTGTGAACAGGCAGGCATTCCAGTGTTCTAATAAAACTTTATTTATACAAACAGGTTGTGGGCCAGATTTGCCTTCAGAGACAAAGATTGCTGACTTCCTTTCCAGATCACTTATGTGAGTCTTAAAAGATACTTCTCCTCAATGAATCTCATGACGATTATAAATTCATAAATTATTATTATTATTTATTGTTGGGGATTCATTGAGGGTACAAATAACCAGGTTACACTGATTGCATTTATTGGGTAAAGTCTCTCTTATAACTGTGTCCCGTCCCCAAGAGGTGTGTCACACATGGTGACCCTCCCATCCCTTTCTTCACTCCCCTTCCCCCACCCCCCACCGTGTACTAGGTCATCAATTGTCCTCATATCAGAATTGAGTACATAGGATTCTTGCTTCTCCATTCTTGTGATGCTTTACTAAGAAGAATGTGTTCCACTTCCATCCAGGTTAATACAAAGGGTGTAATGTCTCCATCTTTTTAAATAGCTGAATAGTATTCCATAGTGTACATATACCACAGCTTGTTGATCCATTCCTGGGTTGGTGGGCATTTAGGCTGTTTCCACATTTAGGTGATTGTAAATTGAGCTGCAATAAACAGTCTAGTGCAAATGTCCTTATGATAAAATTTTCTTTTCCTTCTGGGTAGATGCCTAGTAATGGGATTGCAGGATCAAATGGGAGGTCTAGCTTGAGTTCTTTGAGGGTTCTCCATACTTCCTTTCAAAAAGGCTATATTAGTTTGCAGTCCCACCAGCAGTGTAAAAGTGTTCCCTTCTCTCCACATCCACGCCAGCAGTTGCGGCTTTGGGACTTGTGATGTGGGACATTCTCATATATTATTTTTGACAACTTTTGCAAAATGTGTGTTATTTAATCT
>CAUYON010035085.1:0-11911 GCA_963573935.1 Arctocebus calabarensis
CTCAGCTACTGAGGTGAGTTTGAGGCTAGCCTGGACAGCGTAGCAAGACCCTATCTCTATAAAACAAAAAAGAAAAGAAAGAAAAAAATTTTTGAATTCTATACAAGCATTGAAGCCTGTGCTGTACAGTGGAGGGTTGGAATCAAAGGGTAAGGGCCATAGTCTTTGGTGGTGGATTGTAGAGAAAATATTCCTAGTCCTTGTAACAAATTACAAGGCATCCTCTATTTGGAGGGCTCTGATTCATCATATCTGACAGCATATATGTTTCCAGGCCCTTGCAATTAAAGAGTTTAGAAGTTCAGCTGCTACAGCCTCTCTGGAGATTGTCTTTTCATTCACTTATTGTGCAAACATTTATGAAGTGCCTACTTCTTGGCATTTGAACTAGGTGCTAAAGGTACAAAGAATCTGACATAGTTCTTGCCAAGAAGAGACAGCAGGAGAAACATTTGATAGATCTCTGGCTGAACTGGGAGATAGTTTGAACACTCAGGAGACTCCCTGCATGTTCTTTGAACAGGGAATACATTGGCTTAATAATCGAAATCCCTTTTTTAACTTCCTTTTGTTTCTTGCTAAATTTAGACGCCTAGGCCATGTTAACATCATTACATTCTGGCATGCTTTCACTGAACATGTACTTGATTCAGTTTTAACATTTTTAGTAGCAAAAACTATTTCTCTACATTGGCCTGGGCTCTTTTCTGAGAGGGGAAGATGAGTCTTGAGATTCACCATTAGAGAAGTGGAGAAACCTGGGGAGTGTGGCAGGGGGCACGTGTGCCCTCAGAGGGTGCACGTGTGCCCTCAGAGGGTGCACAGCCCTCCCTCGTGAGTGCCCAGGCAGCAAGGATGTGGAGCACTACGTGTGGACTTTTCAGTATTCTGTCGCTCAGTAACACACCTGGCTACCCAGAAAGAAAGATTCCACACTAACAAAGCAGAAATCAAATGGACAGTATTTCGATGCAAGGCTTCACTGACTCAAAGTTCTGCAGTTTCATTTGAACAAAATGTGACACAGAGCTAATAAGAATATGTTGATCCAGCTTGCAAAGATCCACTCCTTTTCAGGCTGGCCAGGTAGCCACTGGTCAATCAGTCCATCAAGGATGAAGACCTGATTCTGCAAGTGGCTCTGTTCTATGAAAACAAAACAGAATATACAATAGAAAGTAAGTCAGTGGCACAGCAAGAAGGCGGCCCCTGAGAAGGCCTCTACCCTGAGAATATGTTTATTCTACCCAAGAAGACACTATAATTGTGCAGGGAGGAGAAGAGGTTGTGGAGGCCACAGAGGAACTCTGTCTACTTAAGAAAATCAGGAGTTTCCCATCCCTTCTTCGGTCACAAAATCCGAGCTATCCTACGGATGTTCAAGGAATCCTTTAGAAAACTTAGAACATTTCCGCACAAGAATGATACCACAAAAAGCCAGAATAGCTTTCATAAAGAAAATACAAATGACTCGCAAAAAAAAAAAAAGATAAATGTAGACTAATTCTCCTTTAAATGATAGCCAAACAATTGAAGGGAAAGAAATCTCCCCTCTCACAAAAATCTGACATTAGTAATAGAAGTTGGAAACAATCAATCAATGATACTGATTGAATACAATCAGTATTGAATACAATACTGATTGAGTACTCAGTATTAACAAACTTTGTTCAGTTCTCTTATATAAACCACTAAAGCCTCTATTACAATATTTTTGATGTGCATGAATGTGTAGATTTCTGTAGGATGGCTGAAAGCTACTACGATCTATAGTTATGTGATCAGCATATATGTTTTTCATCTAGGTAACTGAAAAAAACATGATGACAGAAGGAATGACTTTTTCAGTGCCTATTCTTAAAGAAATAGGAATTAAAATCTTGAAAGAACCAAATGAGGGGTATCTCCCACACCACCACGCATTTCCTCTTAGCTTTTCCACGTCTGAGTCTACAAGGAGACCAGTTAAGGAGTTGGTGTCAAACACAGAGGCTACTGGCCATTGTAGATAGCATGTCAGAATCAGCTAGAAGACTTTAGGCAAGAGCAAAGAGAACATGAAAACTCTTCAGTCAAATAGATTGTGCTTAACACACAGAACTTTTTTAAAAGCCTGTCCATCGTATTGTTATGGAAAAAGAAAAAGGGGGAAATCCCAAGGAATGAAATGTTCGAAGTTTGGGCATTCTCCCTTAAGGAAGAGGTAGGCATGACAGAGGCTGACCCTTTTCCTAGGGAGAGCTGCCTGGACTTGACCCATGGTGGACGCCATGGGGTTTGAGACTGCCACCAAGACAAGCAAGTTGTATTTTGCAACAATATCCTCCTGAGAACTCCCTGTTCCACTTGCCAATCAGAGAAAGGCCTGGCCCTTAACAGTTCTGGACAGGGTTTGCCTCATCAGAAACAATAACTTAACTTTGGTTAGCCTTCACTTCCTTGCTGCTAGGTCAGCCTTATCTCACTTACAAGATAAACTAAAGCAAGACTTGGAATTAAAATATTTTTATCATACATTGCCTGACTGAGACAAATTACCCCTGATTTATTTTATATTTTAAACCAAGATATCTCTCTGGTATCTGAGCAGGAGTTACCATTTCCTCATGCCACAAGGCAAAAGGTCACCAATTAAATGTCAATCTCATATATTGTTCCAGTAAGATTAGAGTGGGCATGCCTGCAAAGGGGCTGGGTATAGAATGATGAAGGCCATATATGACAAACTCATAACTGAAAGTATATTGAATGGGGAAAAATTGAAAGCCTTTCCTTCAATGTGGAACTAGGCAAGGATGCCCGTTTTACTAACTGTTAATCAACACAGTTCTAGAAGTCTTGGCCAGAGCAGTTAGGTGATAGAAATAAAGGGTATCCAGGCTGGGTGTGGTGGTTCATACCTTTAATCCCAGAATTTTGGGAAGCTGAGGCAGGAGCCTGTTTGAGACCAGGAGTTAGAGACCATTCTGGCAACATAGTGGGACTCCATCTCTACAAAATCTAAATTATTAGTCAGATATGGTGCTTATAGTGAGTTATAATCATGCTACTGCTCTTTAGCCTGGGTCACAGAGGAAGACCCTAGCTCTTTAAAAAAAGAAAAGAAATAAAGGGCATCCAAATTGGAAAGGAAGAAGCCAAATTATCCTGTTTGCAGATGACATGATCTTCTAATTAGAAGAACCTAAAGATTCCCACCAAAGATGCCATACAACTGATAATTGCATTCACTAAAGTTGTAGGATCCAAAATCAACACATAAAAATCAGTAGCGTTTATATATATATATACACCAACAGCTTATATAAATCAAGGGAAATAAATTAAAAAGGCCATCTCATTTATAATAGCTACCAAAAATTAAAATACCTAGTTATAAATGTAATCAAAGAAGCGAAAGATCCAGAAAGAAAACTGTAACACACTGATGAAAGAAATGGAAAATATACCCCCCAAATGGAAAGATAGCCTATGCTTGTGGATGGGAAGAATTAGTATTGTTAAAAATGTTCATAGTACTCAAAGTGATCTACAGATTTAATATAATCTACAACATACCAAGGATGTTCTTCACAGAAATGGAAAAAAAAATATCCTAAAATCCTAAAATGTATATGAAACCACAAAAGACCCCAAATAGCCAAAGTAATCCTGAGTAAAGTCATATTATCTGACTTTCAAGTATACTAGAAAGTCATAGTAACCAAAACAGTATGGTCTGGCATAAAAGCTAATACACAGACCAAAGGAACAGAATAGAGAACCCAGAAATAAATGCACACGCTTACAGCCAGCTAATGTTCAACAGAGGCACCAAGGACATATATTACGGAGAGCACAATTTGTTCAATAAATGGTGCTGGGGAAACCAGGTAACCATATCCCAGAAAAATGAAACTAGACACTTATCTATCATTATATGAAAACAATTAAAGATTTAAATGAAGGCCTGAAAGTATGAAACTAGTACAAGAAAACATTAGGGAAATACCTCAAGACATTGATCTAAGCAAAGATGTTTGGGGCACGACCTCAAAGGCACAGGTAGCAAAATGTGGGTTTACATCAAGGTAAAAAGCTTCTGCATTACATAGGAAAGAACAAAGTGAAGAAACAACCTAAAGAATGGGAGTAAATATTTAAAATTCCAAACTATTCATCTGAAAAAACGATTAATAATCATTATATGAGAAACTCAAACAACTCGATGGCAAAAAGTCACAAGTAATCCAATTAAAGAGTAAGCAAAAGGATCTGAATAGGTATTTCTGAAAAGAAGACTTAGAGAATGGCCAAGAAGTGTATGAAAGAATTGCTCACCATCACCTACCATCAGAGAAATGCAAATCAAAAACACCACGAGATATCATCTCACCCTAGTTAAAATGGGTACCACCAAAAAGACAAAAAAATAAAAAATTCTGGCAAGGATTTGGAGAGAGAGGAACCCTCCTGGGGGAGGCAGGAATGTAAATCAGTACAACCACTATGGAAAACAGTATGGAGGTTCTCAAACAACTAAAAGGAGAATTATCACATGAGGCAGCAGTTCCACTACTGGGTATTTATCCAAAATGTAGGAAATCAGAATATCCAAAAGATATTCAAACCCCCATGTTTATTGCAGACCTATTCGTAATAGCCAAAATACAGAAGAACAATCCCTATCCATTTATATCTAGCTATAAATTTAATCAAAGTGGCATCAATGGACGAATGGTTTAAAAAAATGTGGTACGTATATACAATGCAATATTAGCCATAAAAAAGAATGAAATCCTGTCATCTGCGGAAGGAAACCTGTTTGGAACTGGAGGACATTATGTTAAGTGAAATCAGCCAAGCACCAAAGACAAATATCACATCTTCTCACTCAGATGTGGGAGCTAAAAAAAAAGAATCTCATTGAGGTAAAGAACAGAATGATGATCACCAGAGGAGAGGGAGAGTGGGGTGGCATGGGGTGGGGTAAAGAGAGTTTGATTAATGGGCACAAAAATACAGTTAGATGGAAGGAACAAGTTCTAATGTTGCTACTAAAGTTGACAACAACATATTGTGTATATCAAAGAAGCTACAAGAGAGAACTTGAATTGTTCCCGACACATAGAAATGATACTTGGGCTGATGGGCACCCCAAATTCCCAGGCTTGATCATTACACATTCTGTGTAGGTAACAAAATATCACACATACCCCATAATATGTACAGCTTTGAGCAATAAATATGTATAGATTTTTTTTAAAGGTAAATCTAAGAAAGGAAAAAAAAAAGTGGCCAGACATGATGGCTCACACCTGTAATCCTAGCACTCTGCAAAGCTGAGACAGGTAGATTGCCTGAGCTCAGGAGTATGAGACCAGCATGAACAAGAGCAAGACCCCAGCTCTACCAAGAATAGAAAAACTAGGTGAGCATTGTGCTGGGCACCTGTAGTCCCAGATACTTGGGAGGCTGAGGCAAGAGAATCTCTTGAGTCCAAGAGTTTGAGATTGTTATGAGCTACGATGATGCCACAGCACTCTACTCAGGGAGACAGAATGACACTATCAAGACACCGCAAAAAGGCCAGTTCCTCAGTAAACACTAAATCTACTGTCACCCTAATCTTAGACTTCCCAGCCTCCAGAACAGTGAGAAATACAATTCCATGGTTTACAAATTACCCAGTCTAAGGTACTTTGTTATAGCAGCAGGAACACAGTAAGTCAGTGATGATACAGAAACTCCAAGTTCAATACCATCTTCTAAACCAGGCAAACCCAATCATCCTCGTGACTTAACATCATCTCACTACTGTTTTGGAATTCAATTCAAAAAAATTAAAAAACTTTATGTCTTCAGCAATTGTAATTGAAGGTAGGAATGTTTAGTAACCACTTAGTTATGGAATTAGTAACCTCCCTGTTTTGTTTTGTTTTAACTATAGCTAAAGTCGTAACAAAATATCACCTTGATAATGCCCCTTCCAGCTCCAAGAGTCCAGAATCACAGAAGTAATATCAAACCTTGAAGGGACAGCAGGATTTCATCGGGTTCTGTTGTTAAAAACTGTCATTTTTCAGGTTCTCTGGCACGTTCCTTCACTGAATGGAAAACTTAGAGGCTTTTCAGAATCATTGAAACGGGTTTAAGATGTGCCCCGGTAGAAAGGGAGATAGAAATCCTCTTTCTCTATTTAAAAACCATTTCATCTGGGTTTACACTTGAGAACTAGCTGCTTTGGCCCACCACTGCCAGGCAGTGCTCTGCAGGCAGCTGGAGATAGCAGGGCCACCTGTGGAGAGTGGCCCTGGACCCCTCAGACTGCTGCCTGCTGACACAGCCAGCCTTGCCCTGAGTTCTTTCACGCCCCAGGACCTCAGCCTTTTTATCTGTTAAGTGAGAGGGGCTAGGCTGAAGCCCTTCCTGTTCTGATAGCAGCCTAGATGGGTAGGGCGTCCTGCCACATCCTCCCTGGGCCTGGCCGGCTGCAGCTCAGACGCACTGAGGCTTATAAGGAGCCCATGAGGCCCTGGAGCAGGTGGGGGACCTCAGAGCTCACCCCAGAAGAGAGTGACTTTTCACACCCTTCCCATCAAAGCTGGTGTTTTACTTCTTGCTACCTCTTCAAATTCAATTTTCACTGCCTACATTTGAAAACTATAGTATGCTGTTTATAAGATTGGAAAATCTTTTCTTTTGAACAATTTTGTTATTGTTGTGGCAGGAGAAGTATTTACACATTTTTCCTTTCTGCAAATTATCTTACATCTTCCAAAACCATGTCTTAAACACACAATTTACACATTGTCCTAAAAGACATCCCAGTGCATTATATTAGCTGAATCCGATGAAAAAACAAAATAGAAATTTAGATGAGCAGAATAACCAAGAGCCTGGGAGGAATGACTCCAAAGCATTAAATGTACTTATTGTGGGGGACTGAGACTGGGTTTCCCCTCCCCTGAATTTTAACCTTTTTTATTTTTTAAAATGTTATATGGGAAAAATCAATTTGCTCAAAACTATTTTTATAATAATCCCATACCTAGAGCTACACGCTTAAGGAGCAATTAAGAATTTTGTTTTCACTCCTAAAAACACATGATAGCTTGTTTGTACAGATTGATGTGAAAACAGTGGCTTGCAGTTTATCTTCTAGTTGACTCTAATTTTATGGCCATGGATTAGCCCTGTGATAGTGAATACAGGCTAGATTTACAATACCAGTGTCTTTTCGCTCTAAGTAAGGCATATTAAACTGCCACTCTGGTGCCCGGGCTGCTTCCACCTGAAAGCTCAGAAGTTTTTAGACCTCCAAAATGTCCTTCAAATAGGAAAACACAAACAAGCCAGCAAGCAACAGCAACAACAGAAATCAAGAAGAGAAGGAATGTTTTCTGTAACAATTTCAAATATGTACTATCAGCTCTCTTTGCAGAGCAGAGCTCTCCACCAGAAATCCTAGGAGCCACTTGCTTATCAGTTGATGGAGGAAAGATATTCAAGGAGAAATCTACACGGATACTGTTAGCCAGTGGCCAGCACCCACACACAGAATGATAAGAACATCAGTGTTTAAAAGAGCTGGAACTTTTTGAAACAGAGAAGTACATGGACTTTGTCAATCTGATGTTTTAACGAGGAGACAGATGCCACCATTTTGCTTGGCCAAACTTTCTTTAGAGAGGTGGTGGGGGGGCGGCGGGGGGAGTTGCCTGTTCCTGAGGATACTAATTATATCTCCAGTTACAGCCAAGAAAAAATTTCCCTCTAGACTACTGTTTCCACCAGCAGTTGGGCTCAGAATTAGGTATTTTTATACAACAATAATGTTGGAACTATTTCAATGTCCCTTGAAATACCAATAATATGAGTTTTCCTAAATTTTCAACTTTTAAAGAAAAATCACTTAGGCAATCTCTCTTAACAGGAATGCAAAAGACATAGAAGTGTTTAAAGTGGAATTTCTCTCTTCTACAACAGTAAGGTTTTCTTTAACACAACCAGGGGTCATTACCAATAAATTAGAGTCAATTTCTATTTCACCTTTTAAGTTAAACATAAGATACAGCATGACTTGGCCACACAAAACATGTTTTGAAGTAGGTAAATCTGCTCAGGGCAACTTCACAAATGTTCCTTTGACTCTGGATTTATTATTTCAACTGTCTCTGGTGAGGGCATTTCATATGCTTATAAATCTCTTTAGTTTCTTTTTGTGTTTTAGTGCTCCATGTTAATGGACTCCGTAACTGTTACATAAAACACATCTATCAGCAAAGGTTTGGGAACAAACATTTATACCAAGACTGTTTAAAAGTTGGCAGCCTCCATGAACAGTAAATAACAGTGAATAGGACAGAACATAAATACACAGATCAATTTAATAACAGATTGTCTCCAAAGAATTAAAAACAGCATTGCCTGAACTGTCAAGGAAAACATGTCCAGCACCCAGATCAATGCAGCACCAAGTAGGATCATCAGGCTTTCGTGGCGCGAGAGTTTAGTTCTTTGGCATAAATAAATTTTCTTTAATTTCTGGAGTATAATCAATGTTTAACCCATCTCCTTCACAAATTGCAAGAACTGTATTTAGCTGCGCTCCGCTTCTCATCCCTTCCGAATTATCCTGCAGGATGACAGCTGTGCTCCCATGTTCCCTATATTAACTACCTTTGGCCACTTATAGGTTAGATATTTGTGCAATCTCCCCGACACAGAAGCAGGTATCGCAAAGTTTCCAGTGATCTTCCATTCCTCAGTTTCTTGGTCTATTAATACTATTCTCCCTCTCAGGGTTAAAGAGGATAATTGTACCCAAGATCCTTTGTACTTAGCACGTACTTGATGAAGGTCAGATCTCCCTTCTGCAGTCTTGCTCCGGGGGCTGAAAAATCTTCCTTTACATAGTGTTAAGCCTGTCCATGTACACATCCTACCTTTGAAACATCGGAGGCATCTTCAAGTTTTGCGTCCCAGTGGCCCCCAGGGACAGCCGCTGCTTCTGTCCTGGCTGGTAGGGAGGAGCTCAGGGAGGGCGAGAACAGAGTGTGTTAATGACTCCTGGGTGTAAGAGTGTGAGTTTTGCCCAGGTTGGCATATACCAGCAAGATTTGTTTCTAATCTTTTGAAGATCATTGTGATTGAAAGTTTGTCAGGAGAGCTCATGAAGGTGAGAACACTGGGAAAGGTCCAGAAGCTTCCATATCAATGACAAGAAGGACAAGAGTGTCTAGTCATTTCACTCCTGATGCAGGGTCTAGCCAGTAGCCTCTGGTGCCTCCTGTCGATCACAGGTGACCTCACGCTTCCCTCGTCTAACATTTGAAGGCAATTTCCCAGGCAAAAACTCACCATTCAAACAGCTAGTTATGAACAAACGTCTTAGCCATTTATTTGCAAAAAGCGATTTTAATTTTAAAAAGTACTTTGTGCCAGTTCCAGTGTACTGTGAAGGGAAGGTAATATCTGACTGAACTAAGACATTATTTACATAAATGAGGGGAAAAGTTAACATACTGAATAAAAAATAAAGGGTTTTGAAATACACTTAAGTGAGTTTTGACAGCCACATTTTATAAGCAGCCGAAATCTAAAACATGCTTCTAATCTGCTAGGAACAAAACCCACTAAATATGGATAAAACTGTACTCTTCAGTACTCATAAATGATTAATAAATGAAACACAAGCAGCCTGTTTCTGTGATGAATCAGAACTCCAACAACAAGAGACACAAACTGAAAATTTTATACTGTCATTATTTACTTTGATAGGGCATAAAATAACTCCCAAAAGATTAGCTAATCTTCTTTCATGCATTCATATATGTGATACTAGGGTCTCATTTTGTAGTCTTACATTTTATCTATAATTTTAATTGTATAATTTTACACTATGATTACATCACTTCAAATATTCAAATATTGTTGCACGTGAAAGAGACCATACAGGAATTTATACAAATGAAAAGAATTGTATTAGGGTACTAAGCTTGTTTATAAGTTGTTTTTGAAGAATCAATGACTGAGAATTCTCTAAAATTGGTAAAAGACATCAAGTCACAGATTCAAAAAAATTCTATATATCCCAAGGAGGTTAAATAAATTTTTAAAAATCTAACTTAAGCAAATTCTTTAAAAATGCTTAAAAAAACAAAATGTATAGAGTAAAAACGTTAAAAGCATTCTGATAAAAAAAAAAAAAGGTCACTTTCAACAGAGTGACAATTAGACTAACAGCAGATTTGTCCATAGAAACTACGAAAGTTTGAAGTCAAAAGAAAAGACATATTCATCCAGCTGAAAGAAAATAATTTTACACTAGGCAAAAAGTAGCCTCAGAAATGAAGGGCAAAAGAAGACATTTTCAGGTAAACAAAAATAAAATAATTTGCCACTAGCAGACTAGCAGGTAAGTAAATACCAAATGGAATTCTTCAGGCAGAAGGCAAGTGATCACACATGGAAGGTCTGACATAGGAAAAAATGACAAGCAATGATAATGTAAATATGTGGGTCAATCTAAATGCACATGAGTTTATTCAGTAGTAATAATTATGTTATGGGGGTAAAATAAAACACATGACAATGCCTAACATTCCACAGAGGGCAAACGGAGGTGAAGTGTCCTGAGGTTCTCCCATTACCCAGAAAGAGAATAAAAGTAACAAGTAATATCAGGCTTTGAAAAATCAAGAATATAAGCTGTAATCTCTAGTATAACTACTGAAAGAATAATAAAAGAATATATGACTATCAATAGAGCAGGGGGGAACACATATGAGTCCCACCACATCAGAATAAAGCAAGAAAGGGGAGAAGGGGGAACATAAACCAGAATAACAAGAGAAAAAAATAGAGATGTTTATGTAAGTGGATATATCAAATGTCAACCGATTACGTATTCTATTTAAGATAAAAACTGTTAAACTTCATTGATAAATCAGTTTACGCTACTTGAGATATATTAAAACACAAGTACAGAAACAGTAAAAGAATCATACAAAAAGATAAATCGAAAGAGAGTTATGTTAATATCAGAAATAAACATACTTTATTCCTAGTAAAGCTTTTAAGGTAAAGAATGATATTTCATGGCTTGCTGCTCGTAGCTCAGTGGTTAGGGCGCTAGCCACATACCCCAGGAAAGGCAGGTTCAGGCCTGGCCAGGGCCTGCAAAACAGCAATGACAACTATTACAACAACAAGAAAAAATAGCAGGGCGTTGTGGCAGGCACCTGTAGTCCCAGATACTCAGGAGGCTGAGGCAAGAGAATCACATAAGCCCAAGAATTGGAGGTTGCTGTGAGCTGTGATGCCATGAGGGTGACTTTAGTGATACTCTGTCTCAAAAAAAAAAAAAAAATTTCATAATGACAAATAATTAATCATCAAAAGATAATTTTAGATTTGTTTGCATTCAATAAAATTTCTTCAAAATATATATAAAAAATACACAGAATAAAGAAAAAATTTACAGACCTACAAGGAGAAGTAGAAAATCTATAGTCATAATGAGATTGAATTTTTTTATTAATTTTTTTTATTTTTACTAAATCATAATTGTGTACATTAGTGTAATCATGGGGCACAATGTGCTGACTTCATATACAATCTGAAATATTTTCATCAAACTGTTTAACATAGCCTTCATGGCCTTTAATCACTATATGATGACATTTATGCTCTGCACTTAGTAAGTTTCACTTGTACCCTTCTAAGATGCACCGTAGGTGTGAGCCCACCAATCACCCTCCCTCCACCCATCCTGCCCTCTCCCCACCCCTCCCTTGCCCCTTTCCCCATATTCTTGTGTTATAATTGGGTTTTAGCCTTCATATGAAAGCTATAAATTAGCTTCATAGTAGGGCTGAGTACATTGGATATTTTTTCTTCCATTCATGAGATATTTTGCTAAGAAGAA
>CAUYON010035086.1:0-12809 GCA_963573935.1 Arctocebus calabarensis
ATGGCATCCACAGCTCACAACAACCTCCAATTCCTGGGCTCAAGCGAGTCTCTTGCCTCTGCCTCCCCAGTAGCTGGGACTACAGGCATTCGCCACAATGCCCGGCCATTTTTTGGTTGCAGCCAGCATTGTTGTTTGGCGGGCCCGGGGGCTGGATTCGAACCCGCCAGCTCAGGTGTACGTGGCTGGCGCCTTAGCCCGTTGAGCCACAGGCGCCGAGCCCACTACTATGGTCTTATGGGCTCAAGTTATCCTCCTAAGTAGCTGGGACTATAGGCACACCTGACCACACTCAGCTAATTTTTAAACTTTTTTAGTAGAGATAGTGGAGACAGGGTCCCAATAAGTTGCCTCAGATAGTCTTTGACTCCTGGCCTCAAATGTACTTCCCACCTCCATCTCCCAAAGTGCTATGATTACAGGTGTGATCCTATGACCACACCTGGCCATTGCTATAATCTCTAGTTTCTAGACCTGGAAATCGCACCTCAGCTCAGTTTCCAAGGGGAAGATGGCACCATGTCTCTCAAAGCCCCCAACTGGACCCCAGGTTCTTCCTTCTCCACTACACTGCTACCTAAGAAGCAGAGGGAACGGAGATGGCAAAATGCTTCTCCACTGCCACAAAGGACTTGACAACCTTAGGCAGCTCTTTCTGCCTCACAGGATGATGGTCCCTAGCACCCTCTACCTTCAAAGAGGATGTTGTAATTAAACACGGTAATGTAGCAATTCCCTGGGCAGCCCTCACCACCAATGCCCCTAAACAGTCAATGAAGGAAATATTTGTTGGCCTAACAGAATGGATGTTAATCACCAGGGACTATTTTCAGGGAGAGTAGAGGGCACAGTTACATAGAGACCTTCACTACAGTAGTATCAAGCCTATGTTTCCATGTGAGAAATTAGTCAAGTCCTTTTACTGGTGGTGTTTGTTTAAGAAAAGGCAAGTCTGAACCAAGCACAGCAACTCTGGGACACTGAGGCGAAGGATTGCTTGAGGCTAGGAATTTAAAACCAGCCTGAGAATATCGAGATTCCCATGTTTACAAAAAAATTTTTTTAATTAGCCAACTGTGGTAGGATGCACCTATAGTCCCAGTTACCAGCAGGCTGAGGTGGGAAGATCTCTTGAGCTCAGGAGTTTGAGGATGCAGTGAGCTATGATCATGCCATTGCACTCCAGCCTGGGCAACAAAGCAAAACTGTCTCAAAAAAGAAAAAAAAAAAGGCAGGTCTGGATGTGGCTTCCCAGAACCATGTGGTTGGTGACTTGTTTGGTAGCAGCCACAAGCTACATTTCCCAAGTCAGAACCAAAGTCAACCACCCCAGCTCCCCAACTCACCTCAGTCACATTTCCTTGGGCCTCTCGAACTTCATTGAGTCCAACAAACTCTTCATATCTGTCCCACCAACTCTTGGCTGTGGAGGATGCTCGTTGCCGAATACTGTTCCCTAGCGTTCTTCCCAGTGCTGGGAGACGGTGATATACTCCCAGGGCCTCTTCAGGTCTTTTCTCTCCAGGCTGGCTAGGGCCTGGGCTGCAGAGAGTCCTGGTCATAATGAGATCCCTTCCAAGGAGACCCCTTCGCACCAGTACATGGGTCATACCCACAATGTGCTGCATGGCAAACAGAGGGCTGCACCCTGTCATCAGGAGATCTGCGAGGGGGACGCCAGACAGATCAGCTCATAACTGAGAAAGGCTGTATATAAGTCAGGTCTCAAGGCACAGGGACAAATCAGGCTAATTTCCACTAAAATTATCTAAACTGAGTACCACCACTGTGCTGGGCCCAGAGACTATAGCCCCTATGGCAAGAGGGTGGTCAGGCTTTTCCCTGGGAGTTCCTGGACAACAGAATCCATTTGGTGAAGAACTTATGAGGAATTTATGCCTTCCATTTCCTTCTCCATGCCACATAACCAGACTTTTCCATTCTATCCACCTTCCCACATCCCTCAGATCCCACGGGTCTCTGTTGTTACTTCTATGAGAATCCTGGTGCCCAGTTTTCTGATATCAAAGAAAATTCTCAAACCTAAATTGTGTCCATGCTGACAAAGGCTCACAAAGGTTCACAATGACTCCCTGGGAAGTTGTGGAACTGTGGAGAATTCAAGGAAGATTAAGATCCAGGGTCATTTCTATAAAAGACCCTCAAAACCAACTTCCCAGACTCCCTGAGCCCTGCCTCAGCACTGGGAAAGCAGAATTTCAATTGTCTGTGAGCACATAAGGTCATTCATGGGACAGGTCATTCATGTCCCATGGCATAAAACTCTCAGCTTTCCCCTGGGAAGATAATTCCCGGGGTGGGAGTGGAGGGAACGACTACTTTAACCACAGAGACAAGTTTTCTTAAGTTCACACCCACCCTTCCCCTTCTCCAACTCCAGACTTTCCAGACTACCAACTCTCAATCTCACCTTTCTTGCCTTCCATAAGCCACCTCCTTCCTCTCCAACCTTAGTCACTGCTTAACGGATTAGGTTTCTTTAATCTTTCCCTTTACTTTTTTTTTCTTTTTTTAAACTATCAACTGCTGCTACATGGCTTACAACTTTGCTTTACAACTTTGCTTTGATGTTTGGGTCTTAACAAACCCTACTTCTCATTACCTACAGCACAGGGAGCAGCAGTCACTCTGAGAACTCCAAAGAGGCAGCCAGGTGATTGATTCTTCCCAGGAAAAGCTGAACCAGCCGCACCCTCCTCTGGACAAACCGCACCTCAAAGCCCTAATCCTGGCTGCCAGGGCGACACCTGGTGGTGGCAAGTGACCACGTCAGAGAAAAACAGCAGAGAGAGGGGAAAAAAAAAAAAGGAAAAGCAGAAGGAACAGAATAGAAAGACAGACGGGAGCAGTCCAGGACAGAACAAAAAGGAGCTTCCTGCAGTAAGCTGATGTGGAACAGAGAGCCAGCCTCCCTAACACCCTAGCCTCCTCCCTATCATGCTGTTCTGGAAGCTATCTTTGGAGAATTTCAACCCCCTTGAAAATAAAGCTGGTAGGGACAAAGTGGGCCTTAGCTGAGAACCACAAAGGGTGACATCCCTATGACAGTGGTTCCAAGCTGGTGCCATACCTGCACCCCTGGGCACCATTCGTGAGGGTGGGTTTCATGTCCAAGGGAGTGCACACCGTGCATGCCCAGTGGTCAGGCCAGTCTCCCAGGCCTCAGTGCCAGTGGCCGGGGCACACAGCCCTGCACATGCATCCTTCATCAAAGCAAACAAAGAATGTAGCCCTGCAGTCTCCCCAAGTACAGAAGAAAAGTGTCTATCTGTCACACTGCCATCACTTCCTTACCTTCCTTCTCTCTTGATATGCTCTCCGGAAGGTCCCTCAAAACTTCTACCTTGTTAGATCCAGCAGGTGCTTCTCAGATTTAATCTCCCAGTTCTCTGCAGCTTTCAACGCCCTCTCTGTCTGAAACCACTATTCCCTCTTGGCTTCCTCTAACCTTCTCAGTCTCCTTTGCCAGTCTCTACTCTGTTAGCCGCCCACTGTTAGATCCCAGGAAGGTCAGCCATTCCTGCCAAAGATAACAGCTACAGCATCCTTTTCACTCTTGGCTTCCTCCCCTTCCCCCCATACCCTGTTCTGTACAAAGCTAGAGGCTTTGTTAACATTTAAGTCAAATGGCATCCATGTGTTCAAAACCTTCAGCAGAGCTGGGTGCAGTGGCTCATGCCTGTAATCCCAGCACTCTGGAAAGCCGAGGCAGGTGGATTGCTTGAACTCAGGGATTTGATACCAGCCTGAGCACAAGCAAGACCCTGTCTCTACTAAAAATAGGAAGACTGGCTCGGCGCTTGTGGCTCAACGGGCTAAGGTGCCAGCCACATACAACTGAGCTGGCAGGTTCGAATCCAGCCCAGGCCTGCCAAACAACAATGACGACTGCAACCAGAAACTGGTCGGGCGTTGTGGCGGGCGCCTGTAGTCCCAGCTACTTGGGAAGCAGAGGGAGGAGACTCACTTGAGCCCAGGAATTGGAGGTTGCTGTGAGCTGTGATGCCACAGCACTCTATCCAGGGTGACAGCTTGACAGCTGTCTCAAAATAAATAAATACAAATAAAAATAGAAAAACTGAGGCAAGAGGATTTCTTGAGCCCAAGAGTTTGAGGTTGCTATGAGCTATGATGCCACCGCACTCTACCCACGGCGACAAAATGAGACTCTTGTCTCAAGAAACAAAACAAAACAAAAAATCTTCAACAGCTCCCATCTCACCTGGCATGAACACAGGTCCTGGAAGTGGCCAACAAGCCCTAATACCTCTCAGCCCTCCTTCTCCTCACTCTATTGCCATACTCTGCTCTAGCCACCCTGACATACAAAGCTCTGCCACCTTGTCTGCCTATTCTTCCTCCAAAAGTCTGCTCAGCTCATCCTGACATCTACATCTTTGCTCAAATATCATCTCTCACTAAAGCTTCCTTGACCACTCTGTCCCTGACTACCTTACCTGCTTTATTTTTCTCCCAGTGGACGCACAATTCCTCATTTAGTGTTGCCTATACCCCCCACAAGATATTTCTCCACTCCTGTCCCTCCTCTCAGCCTATCATGCCATCCCACCTTCCAGGCCCATCTCTCAGCCCCTACGAAGTGCCCACTTAGAATTCTCATAGGCCCTTCAAACAATATGAAGAAGAATGTTCCTCGCAAAAGGAAAGGCTGAAAAGGGGCCAGTGTAGGTAGAAAGTAAAAGCAGAAAAAAGGCTGGACAGGGGTGAACCATGGCCCTGAGAGCCAAGTTCAGAATCTCACCCCTCTAAATCCATTCTCCCACTCCATGTAAATGACTGTCTCCTACCAACTCCTCTTTCTTAACTTCCATCATCTGTACCTCATCCTCACTTGCATCTGATGGCTTGCTCCATCAGATCATAAAAAAAAAAAAAAAACATAAAAAAGGGTGGCGCAGCTCAGCGCCTGTGGCTCAACGGGCTAAGGCGCCAGTCACGTACACCTGAGCTGGCGGGTTCGAATCCAGCCCGGACCCACCAAACAACAATGACAGCTGCAACCAAAAAATGGCCAGGTGTTGTGGTGGGCCCCTGTAGTTCCAGCTACTTGGGAGGCAGAGGCAAGAGATTCACTTGAGCCCAGGAATTGGAGGTTGCTGTGAGCTGTGATGCCATAGCACTCTATCCAGGGTGACAGCTTGAGGTTGTCTCAAAAAAAAGGGTGGCACCTGTGGCTCAATGAGTAGGGCACGGGCCCCATATACTAAGAGTGGCGGGTTCAAACCTGGCCCCGGCCAGCTAAAACAGCAGTGGCAACTGCAGCAAAAAATAGCTGGGCATTGTGGTGGGTGCCTATAGTCCCAGCTACTTGGGAGGCTGAGGCAAGAGAATTGCTTAAGCCCAAAAGAGTTGGAGGTTGCTACGAGCTATGATGCCGTAGTACTTTACCAAGGGCGACAGAGTGAGACTCAAAAAAAAAAAAAAAAAAATTGGAACAGAATTTGTGCCACAAACTCCCACCCATACCTTCCCAGCTGCCCCATTTCCACCTTCTCTGTGGTCCTCAGGATGAAAAATCCATGCTCCTAGGGAAGATCAACCTATGCCCCAGGCCCAGAATCTTCTCCCTTCTTTAGACGTTGCTCAGTAATTGATCTGACACCCCCTCCAGCAACTGTCCCCATTTCTCTGCTGCTCTTCACAACCAAAGTCCTTGATAAACTGTCTGAACTTACTGTCTCTGCTCCTCTTCTCCCATTGTCTCTAAGCCTCGCTGATGTGGCCTTCACTCTCACAGCACCACTGGAACTGCTCTTCAGTTCCCGTCCACACTGCTAGATTCAGTGATCACTTCTCAGTCCTCATCTCTCTTACCCTGTTAGCAGCCTGTGCCTCAGGATAGCTCTCCTTCCAATGCCATTTTCACTTGGCTTCCAGTCTCCACTTATCTCCCTGACCTCTGAACGATGTAGTGCCCAGAGGACTTAGTGCTCAGACTTCTCATCCAATCCTGTGGCTTTAAAATTCACCTATGAAGGGCGGCTCCTGTGGCTCAAGCAGTAGGGCGCCGGCCCCATATGCTGGAAGTGGTGGGTTCAAACCCAGCCCTGGCCAAAAACTGCAAAAAAATAAAATAAAATTCACCTATGAAAATGTCCCAAAATTGATTGTGGTGGCGGCTGCACAACTCTGTGAATATACAAAAACCACCAGATGGTACATATTTTTGTTGTTGTTGTTGGGTTGTTGCTGTTTGGCCGGGGCCGGGTTTGAACCCACCATACTCAGTATATGGGGCCAGCACCCTACTCACTGAGCCTCCCCAAATGGTACATATTGACTGGGTGAGTTGTATGATATGCAAATTATGTATCAATAAAGTTGTTATTTTTATAGTGAGAACCTGTAGTCCCATCCACTCAGGAGGCTAAGGAGAGGAACACCTATAGAACTATCCACCCATTCTTCAGGATTCCAAGCCAATTTATCACATTGCCGAATCCATATCTCTGCTTGAAAATCTAACAGGGATCTTCCTCTCTCAAATCTGCTTGTCCCACAGCCACAGCCTTCTCCACCTTTGTTGACAGGAACCCCCAGTCCAAATGCTCAGGCTAAAAATTTCACATCATTCTTGACTCTTCACTTTATCACCTCCCTCACATTTTTTTTTTTTTTGAGACAGAGTCTCACTTTGTCACCCTCAGTAGAGTGCCATGGTGTGACAGCAACCTCAAACTCTTGAGTTTAAGAGAATCTCTTGCCTCAGCCTCCTAAGTAGCTAGGACTACAGGCGCCCACCATAACATCCGGCTAGTTTTAAGAGATGAGGTCTCTCTCTGGCTGGTCTTGAACTCGTGAGCTAAGTCAATCCACCTGCCTCGGCTTCCCAGAGTGCTAGGATTATAGGTGTGAGCCACCATACCTGGCCTTCCTACCTCACATTGAATCCTTCAGCAATTGCTACTGACTTTCTAGATCCAAGATCCCTCCTCTTTTGTTTTTTGACAAAGTGTCACTTTGTCACCCTTGTAAAGTGCCATGACATCATCGCTCACAGCAACCTCAAACTCTTGGGTTCAAGCAATTCTCTTGCCTCAGCCTCCCAAGTAGCTGGGACTACAGGCACCTGACATAACGTCCTGCTATTTTTAGAGATGGGGGTCTTGTTTTGCTCAGGCTGGTCTCAAACTCCATAGCTCAGGCAATCCACTCACCTCGGCCTTCCAGAGGGCTAGGATTACAGGTGTGAGTCACCAGGCCTGGCTCAAAATTCCTCCTCTTCTTTTTTCTGTTTTCTTTTTTGAGACAGAATCTTGCTCTGCCTCCCTGGGGGAGGGTGCAGTGCAGTTATCATAGCTCACTGCAACTTCAAACTCCTGGGCTCAGGCGATTTTCCCTTCTCAGCTTCCCAGTGTGCTAGAATTATAGGTGTGAGCCATTGCACCTAGTCCTTTTCCCCTCTTTGCCATTGCTACCAAGTGGTCCCAATGACCAATATCTCTTGCCCAGGTTATCCTAAGACCCTCCTGACAGAAATCTCCCTGCTTCTATTATAGCCTCTTACAATGTATTGTTAACAAAGCAGTCAGTGGTCCTTTCAAAACATAAGTGAGACTATATCTCTCTCTGTTTAAACCCTACAATAGTTCCCCATTTCCCTCAAGGTGAATGCGCTGGTGTTTTCCATGGCCTGCAGGGAATCCACTCCCTGGCTCTCAATCTCCCACTAGTCTCGGCTCAGCGCCTGTGGCTCAATGGGCTAAGGCGCCAGCCACGTACGCCTGAGCTGGTGGGTTCAAATCCAGCCCTGCCTGCCAAACAACAATGACGGCTGCAACCAAAAAATGGCCGGGCATTGTGGCGGGCACCTGTGGTCCCAGCTACTTGGGAGGTGGAGGCAGGAGACTCGCTTGAGCCCAGGAATTGGAGGTTGCTGTGAGCTGTGATGCCCACAGCACTCTATCCAGGGTGACAGCTTGAGGTTCTGTCTCAAAAAAAAAAAAAAATCTCCCACTAGTCTCCCTTTCCTCACTCCACTCCACTCACATGGACATTCCTGATGTTCCTGGATAACTAGGCTAATCACATCTCAGGGCCTTCACACCAGGTGCTATCTATGCTGCTTGCACCTTCACCTTCTTCAAGTCCTGCACAAACATCAGCTCCTGTGGAAGTCTTCCTGGACCAACCTATCCGATATCACCATCCCACTCCCACCCTAGCACTCCTTACCCACTTTCCCTGCTTTTATTTTCTCCATGCACATATCACATGACCTGTGACACTGTATGTCACCTTTTTTGCTTTGCTTATAGTCTGTCTCACCTACTAGAATGTTCACTGCTCTAATCTCTAATGTCTATAATACCACTTACAGAGATGAGAAATTACTTAATGGGTACAATGTACCTTATTCCAGTGATCGATACACTAAAAGTCCTCACATTTATTCCATATGTCCATGTAACAAAATTACACTGTACTCCATAAATTTATACAAATAAAATTTTTATTTATCTTTTTTTTTCTGAAACAGAGTCTATGTCCCTCTCGGTAGAGTGTCATGGCGTCATAGCTCACAGCAACCTCAAACTCTTGAACTTAATAGATTCACTTGCCTCAGCCTCCCAAGTAGCTGGGACTACAGGCTCCCGCCACAATGCCCAGCTATTTTTTTTGTTGTAGTTGTCACTGTTGTTTGACAGGCCCGGGCTGGGTTTGTACCCGCCACCCCCAGTGTATGTAGCTGGGGCCCTAGCCGCTGAGCTACAGGCGCTGAGTCCAAAATAAAATTTTTAAATTAAAGAATACGACCAAAAACAAACAAACAAACAAACAAAAAAACGAATTCCCTTTAAGGGCGGCACCTGTGGCTCAGTGAGTAGGGCGCCGGCCCCATATACCAGAGGTGGCGAGTTCAAACCCGGCCCCAGCCAAAAACAAAAAACAAAAAAAGAATACGGGCGACGCCTGTGGCTCAGTGGGTAGAGCGTTGTGGCAGGTGCCTGTAATCCCAGCTACTTGGGAGGCTGAGGCAAGAGAATCGCCTGAGACCAAGAGTTTGAGGTTGCTGTGAGCTGTGACGCCACCGCACTCTACCACGGGCGGCATACTGAGACTCTGTCTCAAAAAAAAAAAAACTTCCACAATTTCTTGCCCCAAATTCGTGTTTTATTAACTCTTATTGCTTAAATGTTAAACTTGCAGTGACGTCCAAAGCCCTTGGACCGGGTGATCGAGACCCGCTCACTTCTGTCTATTCCTCCAACTCCCTCCAGCCACGCTATGCTTTCCTGAGTTCAAGGAACGCACCAAGCTTCCAGGCCTTTGCATTTGTCCTTTCCTCTACCTGCAGGGCTCTTCCCACGCGCGGGCACAGGCCTTCCGTTTAAGTACCCCGGTCACGGTTCTGGATACTAGCTCGGCAGAAGGATCCCCCGCACCCTTCTCTCCCCGCCCCCACTCCCAGCCCCGGGTACCTGGCGCGCCCACAGCTCACAAGCCGCAACCCCGACCAAGCGTCTGCCACTCAGCCGACTGCTGACCCCTTAGCCCCGCCCCTGAGAGCCGCTCCGGTACTGGAAGTACAACTTCCTGACTAGGAGCCAATCTGAGGGTTCGCTTTGCGATATAGGCGTAGGAGGTGGGCCGGGAGCTCGGTTTCCGGTGGCAGGGTCTGAAGAAGGGGCGGCAGCGCCATGTCCGGCCGTGAAGGTAAGCTTGTCGAGACCGCGAGGAGGCGGGGGATGCGGGGCGGGGGCCGAGCGACGGGACAGGCCAACTGTGCTCGTGTCGCCCACAGGTGGCAAGAAAAAGCCCCTGAAACAGCCTAAGAAGCAGGCGAAGGAGATGGATGAGGTGAGGGTGTGCGCGGAGGTGCGGGCGGGCGCGAAGGGACTGGAAGACCAGCCTGGGTGAACCTACTTTGTCTCTCAGGAAGATAAGGCGTTCAAACAGAAACAAAAAGAGGAGCAGAAGAAACTCGAGGAACTAAAAGCGAAGGCCGCGGGGAAGGGCCCGCTAGGTAAGTCGGGGACGAACAGCGCTGAAGCCAGGTAAATGGCACTGAGCCCCTGTTGCCGTGAGTGCCCGGACATGTCTCTTTCCTGCTGGTTGGTGAACTTTGAGGTCTCTGTCCCTGCTGTATGCTCAGGTGGACGGCCGGCCTTAACCATTCTTGTAGTTGCAGCAGCTGAAAGGGACGAGATTCAGAACCAGGACTTAAGGAAGTTTCCAGTCTCCTAAGTAGTCTGAGTTTTCATTCCATAAGGAAGCTGCAGAAATGGAAACACAAAAATTTACTTCTGACAGGTTTATAACTTAACCATATGAATAAGTGTTTCACTGAGTTGTAATGCTTGACACATTACTTGACTTGAACTTTGTATTTACTGCTCATATTGTCTCTGATAAATGAATCCTCAGTCTTTTCACTTTGGGGTGTGCCTCGACTAAAAAGATAAAGTCCAGGCCAGGCGCGGTGACTCACGCCTGTACTCTTAGCATTCTGGGAAGCCGAAGCTGGGGGGATTGCTTGAGTCCCCCAGTTTGAAACCAGCCTGAGCAAAAAGTGAGACACCCCCATCTCTACTAAAAATAGAATAACTGAGGCAAGATAATCGCTTGAACCCAAGAGTAGGAGGTTGCTGTGAGCTAAGACACCAAGGTACTCTACTGAGGGTGACAATTTGAGACTGTCTCAAAAACAAAAAAAAAAAATAGGCTCAGCACCTGTAGCTCAGCAGCTAGGGTGCCGTTCACATACACCCGGGCTGGCGGGTTCAAACCTCCTAGGCCTGCAAAAAAAAACAAAAAATAGGTGCCTGTGGCTCAGTGAGTAGGGCGCCAGCCCCATATACCAAGGGTGGCAGGTTCAAACCTGGCCCTGGCGGAACTGCAACAAAAAAATAGCCGGGTGTTGTGGCGGGCGCCTATAGTTCCAGTTACTTGGGAGGCTGAGACAAGAGAATTGCCTAAGCCAGGAGCTGGAGGTTGCTGTGAGCCATGAAGCCATAGCACTCTACCAAGGGCGACAACGTGAGACTCTGTCTCTAAAAAAAAAAAAAAAAAAGCCAAAAAATAGCTGGGAATTGCACAGCGGCTGTGGCTTAGTGGGTAGTTCACCAGCCCCATATACCAAGGGTGGCGGTTCGAACCTGGCCCCAGCCAAACTACAACAAAAAAATAGCCGAGCATTCTGGCAGATGCCTGTAGTCCCAGCTACTCGGGAGGCTGAGGCAAGAGAATCTCTTAAGCCTTGGAGTTGGAAGTTGCTGTGTGCTGTGACTATCAAGGGCGATAAAGTGAGACTGTCTCAAAAAAAAAAATAATAATAAAATAGCCAGATGTTGTGGCAGGCGCCTGTAGTTCCAGCTACTTGGGAGGCTGAGGCAAGAGAGAATCACTTAAGTGGTTCTCAACCTTCCTAAATGCCATAACCCGTTAATACAGTTCCTGTGGATCATGACCCACAGGTTGAGAACTGCTGGCTTAAGCCCAATAGTTTGAGGTGGTTGTGAGCTGTAATGTCACAGCCCTCTACCAAGGGCGACATAGTGAGACTGTCTCAAAAATAAATAAATAAAAAGATGAAGTCCAGTTTTTTTGGCATCCCTACTGTTATAAACTGATCCCTTTGCTTCTTTATGTAAGAGGGACGATTACATTTCAAAAGATTTTTCAAGCCCAGCAACTTTCAAAGCCCAGTACTTTATTTTTATGCTTCCTAAATGCTTTACTTTTGTCAAGCTAGTGATTATTTTCTCCACAGTTGTCTGTGCCCGGTTTGAGCCTTGTGGGCCACACTGGGCATGATGGAGACAACCATGGTAAGAGTGTCTTCCAGAGATTCTGAAGACCTTTCCCCCAGTGGGTTTATTCCATTTTTGTTTACCCACATGTCACTGCCATTTAAGCTGTTGAGATTTCTTTGGGGAAGTGATGTGAAGTATCTTGCTCCTTCCCTTAATCTGTGATTATATACAAGAGAAACATTGATCCTCAGTGGAACCCTACACTCTAAGTTTCTTCTAATTTTTCTTAAGGTTCACCTTGTTACACTTCTTTGGTATTCATTCCTATATTAAGCATACTTTACAGCTATTTCTTAAATTACCTATTAGGCACCAAATATATTGTCATTTGTAAATTGGATAAAGTAAAGGTATTGAGTTAGTTAGATACCAAGATCATAATATGGAATATAGTGAAATGTAATGGGGCAATTAGGAATATAGGCTTTTTTTTTTTTTTTTTTTGAGACAGAGTCTTACCATGTCACCCTTGGTAGAGTGCTGTGGCATCACAGCTTACAGCAACCTCAAACTATTGGGCTTAAGCAATTCTTGTGGGCCTTGTCACATACCAGCTTATAACCTTGAACAACTAAGGCTAAGACTTCTTATCAGTAAAATAAGTTGATAATGGCATGAGGATTAAGTGAGCTAATCAGCAAAGTGCACAAGTGTGGATCTAGACCAGGACACAGCTGTTACTTGTACCCCTCTCTCATCTTCATTCTACCTCTGCCCAGAATGACAACATTAGTGAGGCTGCAGTGCAACTTGTGTCAAAGGAAGTACCTAGCAGAAAACCCAAGCCTTACTAGGATCCACATCAGACCTGCTGTGTGGGGCTGCTACCATAATTGTATTTTTCCCTAACTGTGACTTTTTCCCTTTTACAGCCACAGGTGGAATTAAGAAATCTGGCAAAAAGTAAGCTGTTCCTTGTGCCTGAGACGATGATGATTGATTCCTATTTAAACATCCTTATTCCCTGTCATAACATCTTTTGCCACCTATAGCTAAAATGAAGTGTTGTCT
>CAUYON010035088.1:0-16219 GCA_963573935.1 Arctocebus calabarensis
TGTAGTCCCAGCTGCTTGGGAAGCGGAGGCAGGAGACTCACTTGAGCCCAGGAATTGGAGGTTGCTGTGAGCTGTGATGCCACAGCACTCTATCCAGGGTGACAGCTTGAGGCTCTGTCTCAAAAAAAAAAAAAAAAAAGATGATGATGATGAAGGTGATGAGATAAAGGTCAAATGAGGTGAGGGTGAAGGTGATGATGCAGAATCAAGATGATGATGAAGTGATGAGGTCATGGTGAAGATGATGTGCGGTGATGATGATGGTGATTGAGGTGCTAATGAAGATAATGGTAATGGTGATAATGAGGGTAATGATGAGGACGAATATGTGATGACAGACACCACTGCTGAAGACTTACCACATACCCTGTTAAGTGCTTTGCACAAATTATGTCACCAAACCCTCTCATCAGTCTTGTGAGGGAGCTGCCATTGTTGTCCCCACTTTGCAGACTAGAAGCCTGAGTTCAGAGAGGCACAGGGACTTTCCCAAGATCACACAGCCAGTGGGCAGAGCTGGAAGCTGGTCCCACATCTGCTTGACCCAGAGCCCAGGCTCTGCCCGATGAGGAGACCAGAAGGTGCCACTCTGCTTCACGCCCACCCTTACCCCTTGGGGGCCCAGCCCTGCCAGTCCTCACACCTGTTATCTACACACACAGGGCGGCGCTGTGAGATCTGTGATGATGGCTTTTTTGGGGACCCACTGGGGCTCTCTGGGGTCCCCCAGCCTTGCCACCAGTGCCAATGCAACGGAAATGTGGACCCCAATGCCGTGGGCAACTGTGACCCCGTGTCTGGCCGCTGCTTGCGCTGCTTGCACAACACGACCGGTGATCACTGTGAGTGCTGTCAGGAAGGCTTCTACGGGAGTGCCCTGGCGCCACGGCCTGCCGAGAGATGTGCACGTGAGTGCTCACCTTGGGGCCCTCTGCCAGGCTGTGCAGTGGCTCCTTGTCTAGGAAGCCTTGGTCTTCTCCTGAGTCTGTTTCACCCCTGAGATCTAACTCTGCTGCTGTGATGTGTTTCTCTGCCTGGATAATTCAGGCCCTTATCTCACAGTCTGCAGTTAGCACAAGGCTGATCTTGTGGTGGTCCTACCCCTGGGCTTCCAATCAGGCCTCCCCTTCCCTTTTCCTGGGTTAACACTCAGCCCTCTGTGCCCCTCAGGGGGCCACAGCCTGTGGAAGCTCCCCACAGGGCACGAGTGTAGCTTTAGCTCCAAACTGACTCACTCCAGGTCCGTTCCCGCACAGCCCCTTCAGGAAATGTTGCACTGGCCCCGGGTGATATGCTGCCTTTGCAGTGGCCAGGAGAGCAGGGCCATGTAACACAAAGCAGTGGGTGCAGGGCTCTGCCTCTGACTCCAGCCCTCCTCTCTGGCCCTCCCTTCAGCCTGACAGGGCCCAGAGCATAGTCAATGGGCTGGATTTGAGCTCAGCCCTAGAACCTTCTTCCAGGAGGGGTTTAGGAATCTTGACTGAATGTGTGTCATCGGGGGCCCCCCACATTCAGACCCCCAAAGATTGAACAATCTGCACTATTCCCCAACACCCTTTCCTGCTCCCACCCTCAGCCTGCAGCTGCAACCCTGAGGGCTCAGTCAGTGAGCAGATACCCTGCAACCCGGTGACAGGCCAGTGCTCTTGCCTGCCTCATGTGACTGGGAGGGACTGTGGCCACTGCAGCCCTGGCTTCTTCGACCTTCAGCCTGGGAGGGGCTGCCGGAGGTAGGTGGATCAAGGCTATGAGTGCCCTGAGTCCCTCTTCAGATGGAAGAAGGCACAGGCCGCCTACAGAGAGCGGCCTTATTGGAAAGGTGGTGTCCCAGGCCCACTGCCAGGTACACCGTGCCCTTCTCCAAATGGGGACAAAGGCATGGTCCCTTGGTATCAGACTCATGGCCCTGCCAGCCCAGGTCCCAGGCCAAGAGCAGCCCTAGGGGACATCCAAGTGGGCAGGTGGCCAGTTTGGTCTCTAATTCCCTTCTCAGTGACACCCATCACTGAGTGACCTTTTTGGCCATGGTAGCGTCTTAGACAAGCATCTTTAGGAAACAATAGAGGACTCCAGGGAATGCCGAATGAAGCAAACAGGTTTCTTCCTTGCGGGACTTATCAGAGCCTTTAATATGCTAATTGCATTGTGATTTTCCAATGGATGGGTGTAGTCTCTTCAAGACATATTTGTGTCATAGCCTTTTTTCATCTTTTTCTGGCAAGCATCCTGTGACACTTGTATTTTCCAGAGCACAGCTTGGGGAAGCTGATGACACACCCTGATATTAGGGGGCTTTGTTAGGAGAGGACCAAGACCTGAAGGCCCTGGCCAGCTGTAGCCAGAATAGGCTGGGTGAGGAGTGCCCCACAGCTTGCCTCAGACCAGGTTCTTTCCCTTACCACAGCTGTAAGTGTCACCCGCTGGGCTCCCAGGAGGACCAGTGCCACCCCACGACTGGCCAGTGCCCCTGCCGCCCAGGCGTTGTGGGCCAGGCCTGTGACAGATGCCAGCTCGGTTTTTTTGGCTTCTCTATCAAGGGCTGCCGGGGTAAGGAGACTGGGTCCTTCCCAAGCCGCCTGGAGGGTGGGGCCTGAGGTCTCAGGGCAAATATAACCAATGGGGAAGATGCTGCCACAGGAGATGGAAGGTCAGATGCAGGGCAGGTGTCTCAAGAGCAGCTGAGTTCCTGTGTGCCTGGGGCCTTCATGTCACCTCTCTGGGCTTCAGTTTCCTCACCTGTGTCATTGGGCTACATTGACAGCTTCTAAACCTGGCTGGTCCTCAGATCCTCAGGAACATCCAAATAAGTCAGGCTCTCTATCATCACCTCCAACCTTCTGAATCAGAATTTCCAGGGAAGGGCCCAGGGATCTGTATTTGAGGCTGCCCAGGAGGGTTCTGGGAGCTGCCAGGTATGAAAGATACAGGGGATCCAGGGGACCTGGAGTGTGGAGGTGGCACCCAGCGCCCACTGCCTCCACCCCTGCAGCCTGCAGGTGCTCCCCGCTGGGCACCACCTCGGCCCAGTGCCATGAGAACAGCACATGCGTGTGCAGGCCCGGCTTCACAGGCTACAAATGTGACCGCTGCTATGACAACTTCTTCCTCACGGAGGATGGCACACAATGCCAGGAGTGCCCCATCTGCTATGGTCTGGTGAAGGAGCAGGTGAGTCTGCCCAGCCCAGGCCTGCTCCACTTTCCCATTTAATCCATGCTCCCAGCGAGTACCAGCTGCGTTCTGGGTACCCAGAACAAGCTGTTTGTCCCTAGCTCTTGGGCTTCATGGGCCCAGGGCTACTGTCTCCCTGTGCTCATCCTTACCTGGCCCTTCCCCTGTTCTGGATTGCCTTGTCACTTGTCCTTCCTGACTACCCTGGGCCAAGGTCCCACACTTTCTCAGTTTCAGTAGGGATGAGACCCCAGATGACCCCTTGGTAAGGAGGGTTGAGAGGAGAATGCCCATTCTGGGATAGAAATAGAATTTCAAGTGGGGCACAGGGCTGGAGCTCGAGCTCTAGGGTTGACCCATCCGGGTCCCCTTTACCCCTTAATTGTCATGTACCCAGGCGGGCAGCAGCCCTGGGAAGCCTCAGCCCCTCTCTTGCTCTCAACTGCCCCTACCAGAACCTGGGGGGCAGCTTTCATGAGTGTGGTGTTGTAGACATAAGATGGCATGTACGGAGCATCAAGTACCATGCCCAGCTGTATGTGGGCCGGCCCAGGAACAACCCTTTGCTGTTTCTGAAAGTGGGTAAATAAAGGCCAGAAGTAAACTTTTTCAGAATAGTTTTACTTCCAAGTCAGTTCAGGTTGCATTTTGCCTTTGAGTAAGGAACAGAAAGCCTGTGGTCTTTCCGAGTGCTTTGGACTCCAGAATTGGGGATAGGGCTTGGGACCTGTGCCCTGCCACTTAGAGTGCTTATGGGGGAACTGTGACTGGTGCCTAATACGTGCTTTGTAAATGTCTTATTGTTCATATGACTAAAAGGCGGGTTTGGGGACATTCAGAGCACACTCAGCCAGCAAGTATCCGTAGCATGCCTGCTCTGTGCCAAGTCCTGGGACTAAGTGGACAGGACAGACAGAAATCCTTGTGGGGCTTCCCGTCCTGCCCTCCCTTGTTCTCTCAGTAGGACAGAGGTGTGGTCAGCTGTGTGTCAGCAGCTGCTGTGGGCAAGAGAAGGGGAGGGACAGCTACAATGGGGTGGCAGGCCTGCCTCTCAGAGGTGTGGTGTGCTCTTAGCTTTGAGGCCCAGAGTAGGGTTTAGAGAAGGAAACTCACAGGCAGAGCAGGCCAGGCAGAGGCCAGCAGGAGGTATCTGGCCAGGACTTCCAGGCTGATGGCCTCACACACGTTTTCTTCCTTGTCCCCTCCAGGCAGCCAAGCTGAAGGCCAGACTGACCTTGATGGAGCGATGGCTGCAGGGGTCCGACTGCGGCAGTCCCTGGGGACCACTGGACATTCTGCAGGGAGAGGCCCCACGGGGGGATGTCTATCAGGGCCACCACTTGCTGCCAGGTACAGCAGGTAACCAAGAGGCATGGGGGACAGTGGGGCCATGGCACCTTCAATCTGGTCTCGTCAGATGCTCTCAGGGCTGTCATGATACAATCCCAAGCCTATGGACCTCCACAGCCCACTTGTACTTGTGATTCTAGAGTTACCATACCAACCTCTGTCCCCACGCCCCTTGTCCTCCCCAGACTCGAAGCTCAGTGAGGATGGGCTGAGTTCACTCACTCCCCAAGTGCAACTCAAGGTGCCGAACCAGCAGGATCCCGCTGCCTTCATTCTCGGCATTTGGCTCACTTTGTATCCCTAGCACTGTGCTTGGCACATAGAAAGTAAATACATTAGTAGAAAGGAGAGGACCTGTCACCAAAGCCAGGTGGAATTTGACTTCTGTGTCAGGGGCACAGAAATTTATTTATTCATTTATTGATTGAATCAGAGTCCTACTCTGTTGCCTTGGTAGAGTGTCATGGCATAACTCACAGCAACCTCAAATTCTTGGGCTCAAGGAATCCTCTTGCCTCAGCCTCACAGGTAGTTGAGACTATGATAGCCACTACGCCTGGCTTTTTTTCTATTTTTAGTGTGGGTCTTGATGTTGCTCAAGCTGGTCTCAAACTCCTGAGCTCAATCAATCCACCCTCCTCGGCCTCCCAGAGTGCTGGGATTACAGGCATGAGCCACCGCACCCAGCCAAGGGCATGGAAATATAGATGGTACTGAAAGCAAATCACTCACTTGGAGAACTTCCATAGTTACAAGCCTGAGTTCTTCGGGCCCTGGTGTGGGTGAGCTGACACACCACAGGACTTACTATCAGAATGGGGCTCTCAGATGCCGTCTTAAAACACCCAACTGTGAGCAATGTTGTGAGTTCCAGAGTCGACTACAGTGGAGTGTCACTGCTGCTCCTGAGTGAGGAATTGCTTGTGTGACTCTGGAAGGCCTGGCTCCCTCCTGGTCCCCTGTGTCTGGCTGACTACTGTGTGTATCTCCTTGAGTCTGCTTTGCTTTCTCTGGGCCTCAGCCTTTGCATCTGTAAAATGGGGAGACATTTCCTTTGGAACTAACCATTAGTATCCAGGGATGGTGATGGAGTCCACGTGCCTGGGGACAATCGAGGGCAAAGAAGGGGGACTCTAGGGGATGGGGACTTCAGTGTGATATCTATGGCTCTGAACTGTGGGCTTCCTGCAGGGGTCCGGGAAGCATTCCTGGAACAAATCACAGGCCTTGAGGGTGCTGTTAAGGCCACCCGGGAGCAGCTGCGGGTGCTGAGCAAGGGTGCCCACTGTGCCCAGACTGGAGCCCAGAAGACCTGCGTCCAGCTGGCAGACCTGGAAGCAGTGCTGGCGTCATCAGAAGAGGAGATTCTGCATGCAGCCACCATTCTTGAATCTCTGGTACCCCATGGCACCCCTTTCCTGAACATGGGCACTGATCCTTGCCCCAGCCCTGCCAGGAACCTGGTGATCCTGGGCAAGAACCCTTTGGGAGGCTCGGTTACATCTGCAAAGTGGGGACACAGTGCCTCCCGCGCCGATTCTGTGAGATAAAGTTTGCAGAGAGCAGGCATGTTGCACGTAGGGAGTGAATGTTCAGTCACTGGCAGGTGCATTGTATTTGGTATTTCTGCATCCTAGGACTCTGCTTGCTGGAGGCTGACTTTGTGATTATGTTTGTGTGTTTATAAAATTACTGGCACTGTTCAGGTCTGCCTAATAATTTAGCCGAATGTGGCCCTTGATCTTCAGGGCTGGGCCATCAGTTTCTTCTGCTTTTCCTCTTTTCTCTAAAGGTGATTCCTCTGGAAGGTCCCAGCCCACCCATACACTGGAGCTCCCTGGCTACAGAGGCCCGTGCCTTTGCCAGGAGGTGAGTCCCAGGTTCCCGGGGCAAGGTGATATCTTGTCCAGCCCTTCTCTTGGGGTTCCAGGCTCAGGGACAGCCCCCCAGTTACCCCCACGCCAGGAGTTGGGATCAGATGACATAAGAACTGCCTAGTTGGGGAGGCAGGTGTCACCACCATGAGAAGGAGAGGGGTTAAGGGGAGTGAACCCAGAGATGTTGAGGGCAGTGGTTGGACTGAAGGCATCTGGGAGCGTCCGCTGGGTTTATTTTTAATAACAGCTTTAATGAGATGTAATTCACACACTGTACAATTCAGGGGTTATGTATATTCACAGAGTTGTATAGCCATTACCACAACCAACTTTAGAATGTTTGCACCACCCCAAAACAAACCCCCACCCATTTGCCATCACTGCTCTTTTCTCCTCACTTGCCCAGCCCCTGGCAGCCACCGATCACTTTCTGTCTCTCTGCATTTGCCTCTTCTGGGCATTTTGTATTAACGGAGTGATACCATGGGTGTCTTTTACATCTGGCTTCCCTTCATCCTCGTTGTAGCCCAGATCAGTACTTCACTACTTTGCATGGCTGAATAATATTCCAGTGTGTTACTATGCCACATTCCATGTATTCAGTCATCCGTTAGCGGACACTTGGGTTTTTTCATTCATTGCTTTTAAGAAGCAGCATAAATCCTAAAAATGCGAGGCCTGCAGCAGCCTTCCCCTTTAGCCATGCTCCAGGGGCCTTAGACTCATTTCTTGAATGAGGAAGCAGATTCAGATAAGTGAAGTGACTTGCTTAAGGACACACAACTTAAAAGAGATAAAGCCATCCGAGCACAATGGCTCACACCTGTAATCCTAGCACTCTGGGAGGCTGAGGTGGGTGGATTGCCTGGGCTCATGAGTTCGAGACCAGCCTGAACTAGCACAAGACTCCATCTCTACTAAATATGAAAAACTGAGGGCGGCACCTGTGGCTTAAAGGAGTAGGGCGCCGGCCCCATATACCGGAGGTGGTGGATTCAAACCCAGCCCTGGCCAAAAAACTGCTAAAAAGTAAAAAATGAAAAACTGAGTCAAGAGAATATCTTGACCCCAACAGTTCAAGGTTGCTGTGAGCTATGATGCCACAGCACTCTACCAAGGATGGCATAGTGAGACTCTGTCTCAAAAAGAAAAAGATAAAGTCAGAATTCAAACCCAGGGGTGGCGCCTGTGGCTCATCGAGTAGGGTGCCAGCCCCATATATCGAAGGTGGCAGGTTCAAACCCGGCCTTGGCCAAACTGCCAAACAGAAAAATAGCCGGGGCTCGGCGCTTGTGGCTCAGCGGGCTAAGGCGTCAGCCATGTAAACCTGAGCTGGCGGATTCGAATCCAGCCTGGGCCCGCCAACCAACAATGACGGCTGCAACCCAAACAAAAATAGCAGGGCGTTGTGGCGGGCGCCTGTAGTCCCAGCTACTTGGGAGGCGGAGGCAGGAGACTCGCTTGAGCCCTGGAATTGGAGGTTGCTGTGAGCTGTGATGCCACGACACTCTACCCTGGGTGACAGCTTGAGGCTCTGTCTCAAAAAAAAAAAAAAAAGAAAAAGAAAAATAGCCGGGCATTGTGGTGGGCGCCTGTAGTCCCAGCTCCTCGGTAGGCTGAGGCAAGAGAATCGCCTAAGCCCAGAAGTTGGAGGTTGCTGTGAGCTGTGTGATGCCACGGCACTCTACTGAGGGCAATAAAGTGACTTTGTCTCTACAAAAAAAAAAAAAAGAATTCAGACCCAGGATGTCTATATTAGGGTATCTACAATTTTCTGTCTAAACTGAGGTACTTTAATGTATGATAAAGGCCCTTAATCCTTAAGGCAGGACAACAGGCATAAGCTGTAACAGAAACAGGGTGTGAGGGACCCTTAGTCCTCACTGTGTGTTAAGCAGAAAACAGAAAAGGAATCCCCATCCTCATGGCTGTACTCTGGGAAAGGGGGTGTGGTTGGGCCCAGGCCTCTTCTGCGTGAGTTCTTGGCAATGGTCGCATGGGCGTTTTCACATAGTCACAGGGCCAGCGCCGCCAGGATTGAAGCTGCTGCCCGGAGGGCACTGCTGGCCTCCAACGCCAGTTACACGCTTCTCTGGAGTCTGGTGGAGGGTACCGTGGCCCTGGAGGCTCGACTGGAACTGGAGGACAGGTGAGACCTCCCAGGGACTTGGCCTCCTGGAGCTGTCAGGGCCAAAGGCTGCTGGTCCCAGGACTGACTTACGGAGTCCTGACATGTGTGTAGGTTGGGGTGTCCAGTGTCTGTGTCTCACTTGGAGTGGGGCATCAGAGTCATGGGTCCATTCGGGGGTGAATTACAGGAACCCCGTGCCTAGGAGAAGCAGCTCAGCCTCTCCAGAGAAGGCATAAGGGCTGGGACCCAGAGCTCGGGTGCCCTGGCTCTGCCACCCTGCCCGCAGGCCACTTCTCAATTTCCTCTCTGGCACCAGCTTCCTTCTTTGCCTCTGCAGACCAGATCCACATTTCCATACGGGTAGCCCCATCTGTCCCTCTCAGTTCAGGGCTCAGTGGACACTCAACCAATACCTTGCTGAGCCCCAGGTTAACATTCCCAGATGAGAGACTCAAATTGGCTCAGCTCAGATCAGGTGTCCACCCTGAGCCAGTGGGCACGACTGGGGTGAGGTCACATGACCCACCTCCAGGGGCAGGACCCCAGCTCTCTAAGAGGGGTAAGGGATGGAAAGGAAGCTGTGGTCTCCCCCGCAGCAGTTCTGTGTAGGGAGGTCCAGGTAGGGCAAGGTGTAAACAGCTGGATAGGACAGAAAGCCTGATTTAGTTGGTGGATTAAAGGGGGCCAGCCCAAAGTGATCATGCAGCGCAGGGGTCTTCATTTACCAATAGAGAGTGACAGGCCCAGGGTCACCAGCAAGGGCATGGCCAATTCAAAACCAGGGCCTGGGCCACCATGCTTCCCACACCACCAGCCTTTCCTCTTTACTATTCATCCTAAACATTTGCAAAACGTGATTCTCAAGTGCAAACCAGCTGAGCCTTTTCAGAAAAAAATGTTGCTCAACTAACGAGGACGTGGTCCTCCCTCCTGCCTTCCCTCCCCTGTGAAAGCTGCAGCGTAGTGACCACTTTCCAAGGCCAGCCACAGGCACAGACCCTGCAGGGGCAGCTCTGCCTGGGAAACTGGGTCAGGGGCTCCATTCCAACCCCCAGACAGTGATGGGCAGGGCTGCCCTGCACCAAGTCCTTGGGCTATCATGGCCTCTGTTTCCTCCCAGGTACCAGGAGGTCCAGGCTGCCCAGAAAGCACTGGGCACCGCTGTCACCGAGGCGCTGCCTGAAGCCGAGAGAGTGCTGGCCACGGTGCAGGGTGTCATGGCAGATGCTGCCCCGCGCCTAGCGTCGCTGGCTGCCTCTGGAGCACTGGTCAGCTTGGTCATCCTTGGAGCTCTGTGTGGGGTGGGGCTAGACAGAGGCAGGAGGCCTCAGCTGTCTAACGGTCAGTTGAAATGAGATAGTCCAGCCTGGCACAGTGTCTCACACCTGTAATCTCGGCACTCTGGGAGGCTGAAGTGAGAGGACCGCTTGAGCTCAGGAGTTTGAGACCAGCTTGAGCAAGAGCAAGGCCCTGTCTCTACTAAAAAGAAAATTAGCTGGGCATTGCGACAGACGCCTGCTACTCGGGAGGCTGAGGCAAGAGGATCGCTTGAAGCCAGAAGTTTGAGGTTACAGTGAGCTATACTGACACTTGGGCACTCTACCCAGAGCAACAGAGATTGCTGTCTCTAAATAAATTAATTAATTACATTAAATGAGAGACTCCACCTGCAGGGCTTGGCAGAGTCAGCTCAGCCAGTGTTTGATGAGGACCAGGACGATGAGATGGAGGTGGGGCAGCTTCTCCACGTTGGTAACATTAGCAATGATACCAGACAGACATGGAGAGAGGTCCCAGCTCTGCCACTCCAGCTCTGTGACCTCAGTCCAAGACTTTCCCTCCCTGAGCCTGTCACTTGGTCTGTCGCATGGAACTTGCCTGTTGAGGCTGTTTCAGGGCTGCTTCTGTGGGGCTGGGAGGGGATTCGTGAGTAAAGCTAACCCTCTGCTCCCGTCACCCTACACTCAACTCCTCTGGATAAATCCCTAAACTCAGAAACTGAACTTTAAAGAAGGACTAAGCTTATGCAAATGCACCGGGGACAAAACCTGTCCCATGCTGACTGCCAAAGACTGGTCTCTGGCAGCCTCTGCCCCTCTGGCGTGTGAGAAGAGTCACGCCGGGTGTGGACAGGTCTTCCCCAGCTGCCGCCTCACACACTGAGGCGTTTCTAATGTGCAGAGCCTGCACGGTCATCTTCTCTGAAGTCCAGAGAATCCTACATTCTGAAGCATAGCTGACCCCCTCAACTATAGTATGGTGGCCCTGGGGAGGGACTCTCTGCAGTGAGGAAATGTGGGTTGCGGAGGTTAGCTGAGTTGCCCAAGGCCACAAAGCTAGAAACTGGAGGGGGGATTGAAGCGTGAGCTTCGAGTGACTGGTGCCACAGACTGCCCTCTCTCCCTCTGCCTCTCAGCCTCCTGCCTCCCTGCCCCTGGGGCATCAGTGTGGCCACCCAGGGACTGAGGCTTGGGTCTGACCCTCAGCTTCTGCTCAGTAGGGTGCTCTGGAGAGGCTCTGCCCCTGCCCCTCCTTCCAGGCTCCGCTAGAGCCCACTGTCTCCCTGCAGCCTCAGAAGTCCAAGGCTGAGGACCTGGGGCTGAAGGTGAGAGCCCTGGAGAGGACAGCTGCATCAAGAGAGCACGTGGCCACTGAGGCTGCCCGAGCCCTCCAGGCTGCTACCCAGGCAGTGCTGCAGAAGATGGAGCCCCTTGTACAGGTCAGCAGGACACCTACAGGTGATGTGGGTTTGGGGCTGAGGGAGGGAGCCCGTCTTTCAGGTGCCTCCCTTAAAGTTCCAGAGAACCTCAGAGGCAGCTGAGCTAAGAGAAGGGTCCTTATTTCCTGAAACAAGAGTGTGTGAGGAGAGATGGCGTGGACGGACAGACAGACAGACAGACAGACAGGCAACAGCTCTAGCAGTCCCCAGGCCACACCCACCATCCTCACTATCAGTTAGAAATGAGATGGTCCCTGGCTCGGTGCCTATAGTTCAGTGGTTAGGGTGCTGGCCACATGCTCCAAGGCTGGCGGGTTTGAACCCAGCCCAGGCCTGCCAAACAACAGCTACAATAACAACAACCATAAAAAAATGACAACTACAACAACAACAACAAAAAATAGCCAGGCGTTGTGGTGGATGCCTATAGTCCCAGCTACCAGGGAGGATGAGGCAAGAGAATTGTTTAAGCCCAAGAGTTTGAGGTTGCTGTGAGCTATGATGCCACAGCTCTCTAACTAGCTCTCTAACAAAGTGAGACTCTGTCTCAATTAAAAAAAAAAAAAAAAGAAATGGGGCTCTGCACCCATAGAACAGTGATTATGGTGTTAGCCACACACACTGAGGATGGTGGGTTTGAACCTGGCCTGAGCCAGCTAAACAACTGCAACAAAAAAATAGCTGGGCTTTGTGGCAGGCGCCTGTAGTTCCAGCCACTTGGGAGGCTGAGGCAAGAGAATCGCTTAAGCCCAAGAGTTGAAGTTGCTGTGAGCTGTGACAGCACAGCACTCTACTGAGGTTGACATAGTGAGACTCTGTCTCAAAATAAATAAATTAATTAAATTAAAAAAACAAATAAAAAGAAAGAAATGGGACAGTCCACTTCCTCCCTCCCTCCCTATCTTCTTTCCTTCCTCTGCTCATCTACCTACTATTTAGTGAATACCTGTTTTGAGCTGTCCCTGGGACCTACAGTGCTAGACCACACCGTTTGGGGTTTATAGTCCAGGGGAGACAGTGTCAAATGATTAGAGATTTTGACAGTTACGGGGTGAAGCCAGGCACAGTGGCTCACACCTGTAATCCTAGCACTCTGGGAGGCTGAAATGGGTAGATCATCTGAACTCAGGAATTCGAGACCATCCTGAACAAGAGTGAGACACTATCTCTACTAAAAATAGAAAAACTCTCCAGGCTTGGGCTGTACCCTATAGTCCCAGCCTCTTAGGAGGCTGAGGCAAGAGGATCACTTGAGTCCAAGAGTTTGAGGTTGTTGTGAGCTAGGCTGACACCACAGAACTCTACCCAGGGTAACAGAGTGAGACTATGTCTCAAAAGAAAAAAACAAACAATTATGGGGTGCATTTAGCTTAGTCCATGGGTTTCCAACCTATGAAAGTATAAAAGACCCTTAAACATTTTTTTTCATTTGGAAAGAATTTTAGGTTTATAAGAAGGCTGCAGAGAGAGTACAAAGAATCCACATCCACCCTTCACGGGGACTCCCCTTGGGTTAACATTTGGCCAAACTGCAGTTCAAGGGTCAAAATCAGGACAACATGACGAGACACAGTGAACTAATTGACACCATGTTCAGATCCTGCCCACCATCACAGGAGCTACCCTCAACTTCCTTTTAAAGACAGGAAAAGTCTCCTCTGAGGAGGGACGAGTGTCTAAAGAGCTGAGCCTGGGGCCTGGCCGCTGCCTGGGGAGCTCTGCTGTGCAGGGGCCTCGTGGTGGTGCCCTCTGACCCGGTCCACTGCCCTTCTGCAGAGTGAGGGTGCCAGGAAGAGAGGTGACCCTCCCAGGCCCTACTGAGAGCTGCAGCAGAACCAGACCCCGGTGTGTGCCAACCTCACCCTCCACCCCCAGCACCACCTTCCTCCCTCTGTTGCTAAGCATACAGAGGACTCAAGCAGCGTTGAGTAGATTTTTTGGCCTAAGTTATTTACCTATTTATTTATTTATTGCAGTACAATTCAGACGACATAAATTTTTTTAGGTGAACCATGCAGTAGTGTTTAGTGCATTCACAATGTTGTGCAAACTTCACCTCTGTCTAGTTCCGTTTTCATCACTCAAAAGAGAAACCCGGTTTAAGCAGTGGCCCCCATTTCCACCTGTCTGCAGCCCTGGGCAACCACCCATCTGCTTTCTGTCTCTGTAGATATACCTGGTCTTGGGGCCTTCACACAAATGGAATCACATGGCACCTGGCCTTTCACTTCCCCTGCTTCTAGGGGTCTCCCATGTTGTAGCCTTTGAGACCTCCGGTTCACTCCTTTTTAAGGTTCATTCACCTCCCGGTGTAAGGGTGAGCCGCATTCATGCATTTTTCCCCATTCATGCATCAAACCTGAATTCTTTAAGGCTCTCCAGTGGCAGTGGGGAGGAACTGACATGCTGAGTGTGACAGTGTCATAATGAGCAGATTCACAGTTTCACACCTACCCATGGAGACGTGGTGGCCCTTCTGGAAAGAAGTGTTTAGTTGCTCATCTTTCCTTCAGTTCTTGTGTTTTTTTTTGAGACAGAGCCTCAAGCTGTGGCCCTGGGTAGAGTGCCGTGGTATCACAGCTCACAGCAACCTCCAACTCCTAGGCTTAAGCAATTCTCTTGCCTTAGCCTCCTAAGTAGCTGGGACTACAGGGGCCCGCCACGTCGAGCTATTTTTTGGTTGTAGTTGTCACTGTTTTGCGGGTCTGGGCTGGATCCAAACCCACCAGCTCTGGTGTTTGTGGCTGGCGCTTTAGCTGCTTGAGCTACAGGCGCCAAGCTTGTTTTTTTTTTTTTTTTGAGACAGCGTCTCACTATGTCGCCCTCAATAGAGTGCTATGACATCACAGCTCACAGCAACCTCCAACTCTTGGGCTTAAGCAATTCTCTTGCCTCAGCCTCCCAAGTTGCTGGGACTATAGGCGCCCGCCACATGCCCGGCTATTTTTTGTTGCAGTTGACGTTGTTGTTTAGCTGGCCCAGGCTGGGTTCGAACCTGCCACCCTCGATGAATGTGGCTGGCACCATAATCTCTGTGCTTCAGGCGCTGAGCCTTTTCTTCAGTTACTGTGTTTTGGTTTTCCTCTGAGCTTTTGTAGGAGAGGTATCTTCTTGGGAGAGTGATTCAGGCCTGACATTTGTCTAATGCAGACTAGGTGTTCCTTGTAGACAGCATGGCTCAATTTCAGTGATGTTTTGGGGACCCATGTATGTGGTTTGGTGCCTGCCTGACCTGTCTCCAGGCAGTGCACCTGCCAGGCCACAGCCTCATGTCTCTTTTCCTCTCTGCAGCTGCAGCAGGAGGCCAGCGCCACCCTGACCCGAGCTTCCTCATCTGTCCAGGCTGCCACAGTGACCACCACAGGGGTCAAGACCCTGCTGGCTGACCTGGAAGGTATGTATGTCTGGCTTGGCTCTAGGCTCTGTGATGCACGGACAATACCCAACTCCCCCTTGGCCAGAGCAGGCTTGCTCTGAAGTCCAGTCTTGTGGGCTGAAGACAGGCAGACGGTTCCCTCTGCCTCAGGTCTCTCCCATGGCTGCCCTGACTCCTCATCTGACATGCCACTCACCAGGTACTTCCCCATTCCCCCAGTTTCATCAGACCCCACGCAGAGCCCCTCAGGCCCAGATAAGAACCTCATATCTCTGGCTGTCCTCCCTGGTCTAGTCCACTTTGCCCCGAGGTCCAGTTACCGGGTACGTATACAACCGCACTGGTCCAGTGCTGAGCTGGAGCTACAGGAAGGGGGGCAGAGTTTCTCCCTAGAAAGGTGTGTGGGTTGGGTAGTCCAGGTGTCTTTTGAGCTTTAGGAAAATAGACCAAGTGCTCCTATTTTACAGATGGGTAGACTGAGGAAAGAAATTGCTATCCATCCCTGGGTCAAAGCTAAGCAGGAAATAGAAACCAGCACATACGATGATTGTTCATCTCAGAGTCTCCCTACCTACTGGACTTCTGCAATATCCTCTTTGCTCCAGAGAGAAGCCACCTACCCCCTGTAGCTGTGGCTCCTTATCTAAGAGACTAGATAAGGCAGGAACACACCTGAGCCCCAGAGGTTTCTTGGGGCTCCAGAAGTCAGGCCCTGACTGTTGCCCTGGCTCTGTGTGTCCCTCCCCACCTTGTCTTCTGCGCATAGAGATGTAGCTTCAGCCAGATGCCCAGGCCCTCTGAGCAGAGGAGGGACTGATCAATGCCTCCTATTCCCTAGGTTCCTGGTAGCCTGGAGTCCTGGTCACCTGTTGGTTAGGGGGCTTCCTCCAGGATAAATGAAGCTGTGTGTGCTTGTGTATCTGGAGTCATGTTTAGGAAAATGGACATGCAATGATATATAATGATGGAACCTTAGGATCTTAGAACATTGGGATTATAGGGAGTCTCAAAGTCTGCTGCAAATCCCACACCTTGGCTTGACTATCTCTAACAATGGGCTGCTCAGGCCAGGTGTGGTGGCTCACGCTGTAATCCTAACACTCTGGGAGGCTGAGGCAAGTGGGTTGCCTGAACTCACAGGTTCGAGACCAGTCTTAGCCAGAGTGAGACCTCATCTCTAAAAATAGCCAGGCAATGTGGCAGGCACCTGTAGTCCCACCTACTTGGGAGGCTGACACAGGAAATCTTGTGAACTTGAGTCCACAAGAGTTTGAGGTTACTGTGAGCAATGATGCCATGGTACGCTACCATGGATGACCAAGTGAGACTCTGTCTCAAAAAAATAAATAATAGGGCGGCTCCTGTGGCTCAGTGAGTAGGGCGCCGGCCCCATATACCGAACGTGGCGGGTTCAAGCCTGGCCTCGGCCGAACTGCAAAACAAAAAAATAGCCGGGCGCTGTGGCAGGCGCCTGTCGTCCCAGCTACTAGGGAGGCTGAGGCAAGAGAATCGCTTAAGCCCAAGAGCTGGAGGTTGCTGTGAGCAGTGTGACGCCACGGCACTCTACCCAGGGCGATAAAGTGAGACTCTGTCTC
>CAUYON010035089.1:0-43253 GCA_963573935.1 Arctocebus calabarensis
GCCTGTAGTCCCAGCTACTAGGGAGGCTGAGGCAAGAGAATCGCTTAAGCCCAAGAGCTGGAGGTTGCTGTGAGCAGTGTGACGCCACGGCACTCTACCCAGGGCGATAAAGTGAGACTCTGCCTCTACAAAAAAAAAAAAGAATCTGCTGAATGAGTCAGACATGGGAGCCCACTGACCTGGCAGGCGACAGCCTCAGGGCAGGCCCTGGCCTGGTCGCTACAGCTTGGGCAAAGCCCACCTAACCTGATCTGCTATGGGGCTCTGGGCCTCACCGCCGGCTGCAGGTGATGGAGTTTCTCGACTGCGGCCAGCGAAGCCACGAAGACTGCGGGCTGGCAGTACGCGGTGCGGTCCAGGGCCTCCTGCGGCCCGTGCAGGCTCAGCTCCAGCAGGTCGTAGCCCAGCACGCGGTGGGCGGCGGCGTAGAGCTCTCGGACGCGCGGGTAGGCGAGCAGACCGCGACCCATGCCCACCACTTGGCTGCCCTGGCCCGGGAAGAGCAGCACCGAACAATTGCCCGGCATTCGCCGCGACGTCGCCGGCACGGGCTCCTCCTCCGCCACTGTAGCTCCTCGCAGCAGCTCTGCCACCCTCTCGGCGCCCGGCGGTAACACCGGGAAGCTTGAGGCGCCGCGGCGGCAGCCGACACCCCAACTCCAGGCCCACGCAGCCCTCGCAGTCCGCGCGCTCATGGTGCAACACCAGCGCCGCGCGCGTTACTGCGGCGACCGAGGCCCGTTTGCGGCGGCGCTGCGCTGCGTGGTCCCTGGTGCATTTCAGGTCGGGCGACCCGGGGCACCCGGGAGCAGAAAGAAAGGTTCCGTAGTTACTGGTTCCGCCTGGTTTCCAGCCGTTTCGTGGTTGTGTGCTGGGGGCCTAGAGGGAACCAAGCGCTTACTTAAACCTCCACAGCCAACAATGGAACTCAACACCCCTGCACAGCGAGCCCTCGACAGGTGCTTATATAATAAATAATGCAACGCAATGCAATATTTACTCTTTCTACCTAGCACATGAAGAGTACTTGAAATTACCAAATTCTCCTTCATATATGATTTTCCTAGCATGAAGCAAGATAACAGCTGTCTTTTATAATGTTCCCTACAAATCAGGCACAGTGTCTGTTACAAGCATTCAACAAATCTTTATGCCATTGAACAAAACCCTGGATATCTTTCAAATATTAGCTTATGTAATTCCTCATGGCAAGGCTGTGATGGGTAGGTGATATCCTCAACCTAGAGGTGAGTAGATAGAGGTGTTACAGATTGGGTAACAAGTGATTAGGAACAGAATAGGAATTAGAAATTGGGATTATCTAGTGTCATCCTAACAGAAACTCAGAGGGACAGGCTATCCAGAAAAAAAGGACTTCATTTGGGAATAGCAGAAGGATTGCAATCTGAAATGCAAGTGGGGCAGGCAGGGGTATCTAAGTGGTGAGGGGTGGGGGAGGAAAGGGGAATCTTGTAATGATAAAGAGAAGTCCACTGAAGTTGTTTTGAAACTAAAGGTTACAAAGATCAAACTTTACAGGGGTTTGTTGCAGGAGTTGGTATGAGCTTATCAGCCATTGCTAGGCAAGTGTTGGGCAGGTATCTTTTCTGAGTAGCTGGGACTATAGGGGGCTAGCACAAGGCCTGGGTAACTTTTCTATTTTCACTAGAGACAGTTCCCACTCTTGCTCAGGCTGGTCTGGAACTCCTGAGTTCAAGCAATTCACTTACCTTGGGCCTCTCACAGTGCTAGGATTACAGGCCTAAGACACCTTGCAGGCCTTATTTATTTATTTTTTGAAATAAGAGTCTCTTCCTCTGTTCCCCCAGGTAAGAGTGCTGTGGAGTCAGCCTCCGTCACAGCAACCTCAAAATCCTGGGTTAATTTGATCCTCCTATTTTAGCCTCACAAGTAGCTGAGACTACAGGCACGGGCCACAACACCCAGTTCGTTTTTTCTATTTTTAGTAGAGACAGTGTCTTGTTCTTGCTCAGGCTGGTCTAGAACTCCTGAGCTTAAGGTATCCTCCCACCTCAGACTCCCAGAGGGCTAGGATTACAGGCATGAGCCACCATGCCGAGCCTTTTTTTTTTTTTTTTTTTTGAGACAGAGCCTCAAGCTGTCACCCTGGATAGAGTGCTGTGGCATCATAGCTTACAGCAAGCTTCAAGTCCTAGGCTCAGGCGAGTCTCCTGTGTCCGCCTCCCAAGTGGCTGGGATTATAAGTGCCCGCCACAACGCCCGGCCATTTTTTGGTTGCAGCTGGCATTGTTGTTTGGCAGGGGGGGCTGGATTCGAACCCGCCAGCTCAGGTGTACATGGCTGGTGCCTTAGCCCGCTGAGCCACAGGTGCCGAGCCATGCCAAGGGTTTTTCTCATTTCTTTCCAGCCACATCTAAGGAGTGTGTAGAGCCAGGACACACACACTCACACACACACCCCCCTCACACATCATACTGAGATCTAGGTAGTCTTAGTTTGTTTGGGCTGCTATAACAGAATACCATAGACCAGGGGCTTAAACACCAGAAATTTATTTATTTATTTTCTTAGAGAGAGTCTCAACTTTGTCACTCTTGGTAGAGTACCATGGTTTCATGGCTCATAGCAACCTCCAGGCTCCTGGGCTTAGGCCATTCTCTTGTCTCAGCCTCCTGAGTAGCTGGGACCACAGGCACCCGCCACAACACCCAGCTATTTTTTTGTTGCAGTTTGGCCGGGGCCGGGTCCGGGTCCAAATCCACCACCCTTGGTTTATGGGGCTGGTGCCCTACTCACTGAGCCACAGGCACCACCCAAACACCAGAAATTTATTTCTCATAGTTTTGGAGGCTGGGAAGTCCAAGATCAAGGCACCTGCAGATCTGGTGTCTGGTGACAGCCTGCTTCCTGGTTTCCAGATGGTTGGTTTCTTGTTGTATCTGTAGGTCATAGAGGGCAAGGAGTGAGAGAAAGCCCATGGAACAGCCCATGTCTCTTCTTTTTTTTTTTTTTTGAGACAGAGCCTCAAGCTGTCACCCTGGATAGAGTGCTGTAGCATCACAGCTCACAGCAACCTCCAATTCCTGGGCTCAGGCGAGTCTCCTGCCTCCGCCTCCCAAGTAGCTGGGACTACAGGCGCCTGCCACAACGCCTGGCCATTTTTTGGGGCGGGGGGGTTGCAGCTGTCGTTGTTTGGCGGGCCCGGGCCGGATTCGAACCCATCAGCTCAGGTGTACATGGCTGGCGCCTTAGCCGCTTGAGCCACAGGTGCCAAGCCGTCTCTTCCTTTTTAAATAAGGGTATTAATCCTATTCAGGAGGCTTCATGAGATGAAGGTGATGATGTAATCACCTCCCAAAGGTCCTGCCTCTAAATACCATCGCACTGGGGATTAGGCTTCAGCACATGAACCTTTTTTTTTGAGACAGAGCCTCAAGCTGTCACCTTGGGTAGAGTGCTGTAGCATCACAGCTCAAGGCAACCTCCAACTCCCAGGCTCAAGTGATTCTCCTGCCTCTGCCTCCCAAGTAGCTTGGACTACAGGTACCCTCCACAATGCCTGGCTATTTTTTGGTTGCAGCCGTCATTGTTGTTTGGCGGGCCCAGGTTGGATTTGAACCTGCCAGCTCAGGTGTATGTGGCTGGCATCTTAGTTGCTTGAGCCACAGGCGCCGAGCCAGCATATGAACTTTGGAAGGACACAAAATTCAGCCCATAGCAAGCCACATCAGCTTATCTACTTCACTGGCCTAAGAAAAAAATCAAATAAAGCCAGGCACAGTGGCTTACAGCTGTAATCCTAGCACTCTGGGGGGCCAAGGCTGGTGGATCACCTGAGCTCAGGAGTTTGAGACCAGCCTGAGCAAGGGTGAGACCCTGTTTCTATTAAAAACTAAAAAACTGGCTGGGTGCAGTGGCTCACGCCTATAATCCTGGCACTCCAGGAGGCCAAGGCAGGTGAACTGCTTGAGCTCATGAGTTCGAGACCAGCCTGAGCAAGAACAAGACCCTGTCTCTACTAATTATAGAAAAACTGAGGCAAGAAGATCACTTGGGCCCAAGAGTTGGAGGTTGCTGTGAGCTATGATGATGGCATGGCACTCTACCTAAGGTGACAGCTTGAGACTCTGTCTGAAAAAAAAAAAATGGGGCGGCACCTGTGGCTCAAAGGAGTAGGGCGCCACCCCCATATGCCAGAGGTGGCGGGTTCAAACCCAGCCCTGGTGGGGGGGTGGGAGGGGATTCAACCAAGCAAAGGCCTAAGTCTCAAGGTGTCCATGGCAGCCCTGCTTTTGATAAGAAAGGAGCAGAGAGAAGCTGTATGTCCAACAAGAGAGATTAGTTCAACAAAGCATGCCTATTCTATTCAGTGCTATCATCATAAAAGATAAGGAGGAGATTTTTCAGCTAAGACACACATAGAGCACACACTGTCTCTGGAAGCCCATAAATCCACAGCAAAGGGGTATGTTAAAGACACAAATCCGCAAGAACAGGAAGAACAGGAAAGGGGACTGCAGCCTCAGAGCCTGGAATGTGGAGAGCAGGTAGATTGATGCCACCTGACTTAGTTGATTTCAGACAGCTGAATCCCTCCCAGCAGTGGGCAAAGCTGAGAACCAACAACCCTTCATCACACAACAGAATGTTCAAAGGCTTAAGAAGGTGATCACAGTCAGTTATAGGTTCCTTTGTTCCTACTCCACTCTCGTGGCTTCACTTGAGTAGTTTTTAATAAAACTTAAGAGCTGGGCCAGGGGAGCCGTGGCCCCTAGCACTGTCACGCCTGTCATCCTAGCTGAGGCTGAGGCAGGTGGATTGCTCTGAGCTCACAGGTTTGAGACCAGCCAGAGCCAGAGCGAGATCCCGTCTCTAAAAATAGCTTGGCGTTGTGGTGGGCGCCTGTAGTCCCAGCTACTTGGGAGGCTGAGACGAGAGAATCGCTTGAGCTCAAGATGGAGGTTTTTCGGAGCCATGACGCCACAGCACTGAGGGTGACAAAGTGAGACTGTGTCTCAAAAAAAAACACCTTAGGAGCTGACAGCAGCACCTGCTTCTAGGACTAAAGATGAAAGACTGAAACCAGAGGCCTATTTGAAGGTGCCTTTGAGAAGCAGATCTTTAGACCCCACTCTCACTCCCTAGCCATTGGGCGAGGCTCCTTTCCCACTCTGGCAAATCTGGGATTTAGGTCTGGAAAGGGTCCGAGGCTCTCCAGGCTGGAGATGGCAGGGACAGCGGTGAATGTAGATAATCTGCCCAAACAGGTCACACCGAATGCTGAGAGCAGAGACCTCCTCCAGTGCTGACCCTAAGTGAGCTCCCCCTAAACCCAGAGCCAGACCTTTACCCTCCAGGCAATGGACTGGAGGGCTCTGAGGAATCTGACCGGCCAAAAGGAAAATGCTGACAGTATTGACAGTCCAGAAAGTTTCCATGACTTACAACATCAAGTTCACCTTATATTTAAACTAAACCAACAAATATCACCCATGGGCTTAACTTTGTGCATTTCTTTAATCTTGAGCATCTTGCCTAAGATTTCCAAGCATTTGAGCGAAGTGGGGAAAGCAGTGAATAGGACTCAGAGACTATGAAGAGAGAAGGAAATAATTGTCACTAATATCTTTAAGAGGTAAGAGAAGACACTGCCTCCACAAAACAGGAACAGGAAATTGCCCATATTCTGAGTAATAGGAACTCCGGGAAGAGAAGTGAGGAAATGGAAGGAAGGAAATTAAAGAAATAATCCAGGGTGGCGCCTCTGGCTCAGTGAGTGGGGCGCCGGCCCCATATATCGAGGGTGGTGGGTTTGGACCCGGACTCGGCCAAACTGCAACAAAAAAATAGCTGGGTGTTGTGGCGGGCGCCTGTAATCCCAGCTGCTCCAGAGGCTGAGGCAAGAGAATCACCTAAGCTCAGGATCAAAGGTTGCTGTGAGCTGTGATGCCACAGCACTCTACCGCGGGCAACAAAGTGAAACTCTGTCTCAAAAAAAAAAAAAAAAGAAAGAAAGAAAAGAAAAAGAAAGAATCCAATTTATGAAAAATAAAAACTATGAGTTTCCAAATGGAAAGTCTCTCTTGAGTGCTGGCATAATGCACTTGAAATCAGACTCACGTAGAGGAATTTCAGTGTGAAATTTCAGAACTCTGAGCCAAAAATCTTAACAAACTTTCAGGGAGAACAAAGGAGGTTACATTCAAAAGCTCCAGGAACAGGCCAGCCATGGTAGCTCACTCCTGTAATCTTAGTACTCCAGGAGGCCAAGGTGGGAGCATTGCTAGAGCTCAGGAGTTCAAGATCAGCCTGAGCAAGAGTGAGACCCCATCTCTACTAAAAATAGAAAAACTATCTGGGTATTGCAGCAGGTGCTGTAGTTTTAGCTACTCGGGAGGCTGAGGGAAGAGGATTGCTCAAGCCCAAGAGTTTGAGGTTGCCACCATGGCACTCTACCCAGGGTGACAGAATGACACTGTCTCAAAAGAAAATCAAAAAACTCCAAAGCTCCAGAAACAGTGTCTCTAGTCTGCTTGCCTACCATGGGTGGCAGCTGGGTGACAGCACATGTTCATGATTCTGATGAACCATAATCTCCACCTTTAAATTATTACGCAGCCAACCACGAATCAGCCACGGATAGACTGAAGGATTTCACAAATGTTGCCTTCCTCGAACTCTTTCTCAAGAACAGGATATTCACAGCACAAACAAGGGGAACCAAGGAGGAGGCAGGTGAGCAATCCAGGAAATAAGGACCATCCAGGAGAGGGGCCAGGGGTAGGGGTGGAGGAAGTCCTGGGATGATGTGTTTGTCAGGCGTGCACAGCCAGCGACCTGGGAGCAGTGTGACTGCAGATGTATTGGGAGCTGTCATTACGCAGACACCTGCTGCTGCCCCTTTATTATAAGAACACAATGTCCGGGGAGCCTGGCCTAGAGTCTTGTCTGCACTCGGCTGGTCCTCATCACAGGACCAGGCTGATGAACCCCTCTTCTCCCTACTCCATGTTTTACTGCCTGGGCCAGCTCAGGACACTTGGTCCCCCTGACAGAAGCATCCAATTTCACTCCTGAGATCTGAACACAGGGCACAGTGTGCTCAGAAGGAAGAAGACAGAGCAGCCTCTGTCTGTCCTTGACTGTGTCTTGCTGCATGTCTATGCCACAGCCCTGTCAGATGTCCCGACAGGGCCACCCACCCACAGCCTTGCCCTTTGACTTCCCCAGAGGGGACTCTTGTCAGTGCTCTTAGAGGCTGAGACCAGCCTGTGCCCCAAAGACTCAGCCGAGGTTCCCTTCCCAGGCATCTTCTTCTGGTCTGGCCATGGTCCCTGTTTGTCCCTAGCCAGGTGTGTGCTGCCTCAGCTGGTCAGAACTCATCAACATAATGCTCAGGGAAACTGACCCAGCGGGGATTCACAAAGCTCTACAGGACAGCAAGTGGGAGTGCAACCAGAAAAGCAAGGTAGAGGTCACCTTTGGTTGGAGGCAGGAATCACTAGCAAAGGTGCTGGATGAGGTGTCCTAGCACACTGACAATGTTCATTAAGCTGGGTGTGGGCACCCTAACATTCTTCTTCTTATTATTATTATTATTTTAAAGACAGAGTCTCATTTTATTGCCCTTGGTAGAGTGCTGTGGCATCACACAGCTCACAGCAACCTCCAACTCCTGGGCTTAGGTGATCCTCTTGCCTCAGCCTCTTGAGTAGCTGGGACTATAGGCACCCACCACAACGCCGGCTTTTTTTTGTTGCAATTTGGTCGGGGCCACTTCAAACCTGCCACCCTCTGTATATGGGGCCAGCGCCCTACCCACTGAGCAACAGGCGCCACCCTCTTTTTTTTATTTTGAAGTGTACACATGTACATTTCTGTTTGGAATATTTCACAGTAAAAAGCATTGTAGACATGTGTTATTGTAAAAACAGGTGTTGGATTTATTGTAAAGGGAAGAAAACAATAAAAGCATTTATATGGCTCAGTGCCTGTAGCTCAGCGGCTAGGGTGCCAGCCACATAACCAGAGCTAGAGGGTTCGAATCCAGCTTGGGCCAGTCCTGCCAAACAACAATGACAGCTATGACCAAAAAATAGCCCAGTGTTGTGGTGGGTGCCTGTTCCTCAGCTACTTGTGAGGCTGAGGCAAGAGAATTGCTTAAGCCCAAGAATTTGAGATTGCTGTGAGCTAAGACGTCACAGCACTCTACCCAGGGCCACAGTTTGAGACTGTCTCAAAAAAAAAAATAAATAAATAAAATAAAATAAAAGCATTTATAGCATTAAGGCGTTCTGGCAAAGGAATGTGTGCAGCGCCCAGAAGAAGGTGCTGGCAGTGCTTTGTTCTAGAATATGGGAGAGTGGGTGATTTTATTATTTTTTTTTATTTTTCTTGTCTGTATTTTCCAATTCCTTTACCATAACCATGGATTACTCACATAATAAAGTAAACACATGGCAGGGCGTGTGGCTCATGCCTGTAGTCCCAGTGCTGTGGGAGTCCGAGGCAGGTGGATTTCCTGAGCTTGGAGGTTCGAGACCAGCGTGAGTCAGAGGGAGTCAGAGTATAAGACCCCGTCTCTACCAAAAAAAAAAAAAAAAAAGCCGGGCATTGAGAGGCAAAGGGCAAGAGAATTGCTAAAGGAAGAAAGGAAAAAAAAGAAAATTTAAAACAAAAAAAACCCTTTGAACTTAAGAAGAGTGAAAGCCAGCTGAAATTGAAAGCAAAAAAATAAAATAAATAAAATAAAGTAAACACACAACATACAAGTAATACTGTACTTGAGTCACACTAGGACTGGGAAGCCAAGTGGCACAGTAGTTGAGAGTGGCCCAGGCTGCCTGGGTGTGAACCTGCCTACATCTCTAAGGAGCTGTGTGGCCCTGGGGCTGTCTCTTCACTCCTCTGAGCACAAGTAGGCTCAGTCCTCTGGGGCATGGGAGGGTGTGCTCCATTTTCTTCCCCTGATGGACGGACGCTGGGGCTGGATCTGATTGTGCTGCGTCTTCTTTGAGGTGCCCCTAGGTGTGTCTCCAGGTGGCACATGCCACATGCCCTAGGGGCTCCCATGCTTAATGCTGTGGAGATGATACAGAATTGGGGTTCTGGAAGAGCTTCCCGAGGTGATGCTGGAGAAGTGGTTAGACTTAGATGCGTGGAAATGGCTTGGTGGGGCAAAGAGCACTCTGGGTAGGGGGAACAGAGTATGCAATAACACAGAGGTGGGAAAAGGTGGGGTAATCACCTTGACTCCAGCTTGGTAGGGCCTCATGTGCCAGGCTAAAGGACTGGATTCTAAGGCAGTGGGAACTGCAGGGCCTGAGCGGAGGAGGGGCGAGGTCAGATTACATGGAACAGCAGGAAGGGACAAGGTGGGAACTAGAGGCCAGCAGGGGCCTGTGGCTGCTGCACAGGAGAGAGCAAAGGCTGTGCCGAAATTCTAGTGGGGTCTGTAACGGACAGGAAGGAGGCAGAAGTAATAAATAGGGCAGCTGCCAGGGCATCCTCCATCTGCATCCAGACCTGCATTGTGAATCCCTTGGGCAGCAACCCCTGCCTTTGACCTGCCATGTTATCGTCTGTGAAATGGGGATGAACTTCATGAGGGCAGGCATCCTGTATGCTTGTCCTCAGCCCTCCTTTGGTCCTGCTATGCTGCAAGTATTTAGGGACAGAGATCCATGCCTCCCAGGATGCCCCTATGGGCCTAGAGCCCTGGGGGAAGTAGCAGTAAGGCCAAAGGGAAGCCACACTGCTTCCTGCCCATGTGTCTTCTGGGGGTGGTGAGTTGACTACTCTGCCAAGCCTCAGGCAGCTCCTTACTGGAAGGCAGTCAGGGCTGGCAGCCCAGGGGAGACATGGCCAGCAGGCGCAGCAGGCACACAAAATAACACACTTTCTTTTTTTTTTTTTGAGACAGAGCCTCAAGCTGTCACCCTGGATAGAGTACTGTGGCATCACAGCTCACAGCAACCTCCAATTCCTGGGCTCAAGCAAGGCTCCTGACTCTGTCTCCCAAGTAGTTGGGACTACAGGTGCTCGCCACAATGCCCGGCCATTTTTTGGTTGCAACCGTCATTGTTGTTTGGCGGGCCGGGCTGGATTCGAACCCGCCAGCTCTGGTGTACGTGGCTGGCGCCATAGCCCATTGAGCCATAGGCGCTGAGCCGCCAGTACACTTTCTTTTAAATCAGAAGAAAAAGATGAATAGAATCTATCCTGGCTTATGCCTATCTTTAGACCAATATAGTAAAAAATAGAATGTGTATGTTTGCTTGCTTTTTAATGGAGGAAGAGTCCTACAAAGGCAAAAATGACAGACCCTAGTTAAGTCACATGCAGCCTTACCTGGTCCCCAAAGAGGCCTCGGGCCTGGGAAGAAGTAGCTGCAGTTCTCCCGGCCTCTGGAGGAGCAGTTTGGGTGTGTAGCTGAGGGGCACTGCCAGGCTGAGGCAGCTGAGCGGAATGGGCAGGGTCTGGGTTGCAGTAGTAAGGCACCCCCCTCCCACCTGCGGATGGGGAGGGAGTTGCTGAAGGCCTGGGCATGGACACACGAAAATGAGAAGTGACTCAGGCAAACTGGAGGCCCCCTCTGGGCTGTGACAACCGCAGCCTCCACTTACTAAGCCCTCCATTTACTGAGCGCCGAGCGTCTGCGGGGTGCCCTGCCGCGTTACCATCTTCATCCGCTCAGCCACTCTGCATTTTACAAATGAGGAGATGGAGGCTGAGAGAACCAGCCATAAAGTGGCCGAGCCAGCCCTGGGGCAAAAGCTAAAGGACATGGGGTGCCCCTCCAGAAACGGGCCCAGGGCTACTGTGCAGGAGGTCGTTCAAGGCCAAGACGGTCCGTCTTGTTGCCCCACTTTGCAGATGGGAAAAGTGAGGCTCCGGAAGAGACGAGATCTGCCTGTGGATTACCACTCCCTGGGTCTGGCCAGGCAGGCGGCCGTCACCAGTTACCGTAGGGAGGAGTAGCCGAGAGACCTCTTCGCGGTCCGGGGAAGGCAGAAGCGGGCTTTGCTAGCTGGACGGCTCAAGAGGAGCGCGCTCCGGGTCCCAGAAGGGGATCTCGGTCACCCCGGGCGGGGCGGGGGCGGGGCGAGGCCAGGCAGGACCTGGGGGGCGGGGCCGGATAGGCGGGGGCGGGCTTGGCGGGCGGAGCGGGTCTGGGGACCCTGGCCTCCACCTCCTGCCGCTCACTGTCCTTTCCTGAGCGTGTCCTCACCGCTGGTGAGTGGGGACGGGACGCAGAGTGGGTGGGGGTGGTGGCCCACGTGGATGAGACCTGGACAGCGCCTGCCTGCCGGCGCAGGGGCACAGGGGAAACCGAGGCGGGAGCCGAGGTCCCGGGACCCCAGTAGGAGGCCGCGGGGCAGCACTTGGGGCTCGGCCGCCCGGTCAGCGGGCGGAGAGGCGGCGGTGGGCAGCCCAGGCCGGGCCTCCGCGGTCGGGGTTCCTGCGCCGAAAGGATCTGGCTGAGGGATCGGGCGTGGGGGGGGACCCTGCCCCGCCCTCTTGCTCCCCTCCTCCAGGCTTCTGGTTCCGCAGGAAGCGCGGCCGCGGGGAGAGGGTGGGACACCCCCATCTCCCGCCCATTCCGCGGGTGAGCCACCCTAGGAGGGGCTCCCTTGAGGATCATAAAATGTCTGGGGGACCTTGGGCTCCCGCGCCACTTGGGACTCCCCTTTCAGGCGGGAAGAAGACAGGCCAGATCGCGGAAGTTTTTTGCCCAAAGTCAGTTAGAAGCCCTGCTGGCCCTAGAATCGGGTCCTTGGATTCCCAGCCCAGTGCTCAGGCGCGCTGTGGCCTGGACAGGATTTAATGTGAGCAGAGTCCCCTGGGGTCCGGTCTGAACCGCCCTCCCCCCTATTCCCGCGCCCTCTTGCAATCAAGAATCAGAGCCCGGGTGAGAAGGGATGTGGGGTTTCCACTGTGACACACCACAAGTTGCTCGGTCAACTGCGCGATGCCCTGGCCTGGCGCAAGCGGGAGCCTCCGTGGCCTGCAGGAGGAGGTGTTAACTGGTACAAGTTCTGCGCCTTGAAGGGACAGCAGGAGGGGCGGGACTTGCGCCTCCCCCGGGGGGACAGGGATACAGGCTGTTCCAAGTTCCAAGATAGTCCCGGGCAGGGAGCGGGTGTCAGAGGAGGTTGTGTCCAGGAAGCAGCCGCACAGGGCGCCTAGCACACAGGGGCCCGCCCCAAAAGCCCTGCTGCTGGGGATGGGGCAGGGCAGGTGTCTCTGTGGACACCGCCACCGCAGGGTAGGGAGGCAGGTTTCCACTGGCCCTGAAAAGGGAGGCCAGGAAGATTCTTGGTGGAGAATGTTTGAGTGTCCACATGGCTGCTCCCAGGGAGGATCCAATCCTGGGCCCTTAAGGGAGCGCTTGGACTAGGGCGGACTGATGCTCACCAGAGGAGCCCTTTGCCCAGAGCCGGGCTGTGGTGGAGCCAGGGCTTGAACCTGAACCTTCTGAGCACAAAGCCTGTTTTGCTCCACTGTGCACAAGCCCCTTTCCCTCTCCCCTCCCCACTCCGTGGTATGTACACATTTGTGCCTGGTCATGAGGGGACAATGTCCGACTGGATGTACAACAGACTGTTGACAGTGGATCTCCCAGGACGGGAGTGGGGGTGCTTAGGCTGATGGGAGGGGAGCTACTTCTCCTATATACACTTTATATGGTGTTTTCATTATTTTATTTTTGAATCTCTTTCATTTGTGTTTTCTTTTACTTTAATTTTTTTTTTTTTTTTGTACAGAGTCTCACTTTATCACCCTCAGTAGAGTGCGTGGCATCACACAGCTCACAGCAACCTCCAACTTCTGGGCTTAGGCGATTCTCTTGCCTCAGCCTCCCGAGTAGCTGGGACTACAGGCACCCACCACAATGCCTAGCTATTTTTTGTTGCAGTTTGGTCAGGGCCAGGTTTGAACCTGCCACCATCAGTATATGAGGCCAGCGCCCTACTCACTGAGTCACAGGCACCGCCCCTAAAAAAAATTTGTTTTTGATTGTGCTGACAGTGCCTAAGTATGTTCTCTAAAAGAATAGTCTCTCTCCATAAAGCAAATTCCCCCATGATGGTGCACCCACACCCCCTGCATACCTCTCTATTACTGGTTCCTTTCATAATGAAAAAGATTCACAGCTGGGCCTGGTGGGCTCGCTGAGCTCCCAGAATCCCAGCACTTTGGGAGGCCGCAGGGTGGATTGCTTGGGCTCAGGAGTTCAAGACCAGCCTGAGCAAGAGCGAGACCCTGTCTTTACTAAAAATAGACAATTAAAAACTAGCTGGGTGTTCTGATGGATGCCGGTAGTCCCAGCTATTCCGGAGGCTGAGACTCTTAAGCAATCTCTTGAGTTTGAGATTGAGGTTGCTGTGATCTATGCTGCCATGGCACTCTAGCTTGGGGTGACAGAGGGAGACTGTATCTTAACAACAACAACAAAAGGTTCATAAAGGTTATAATGAGGATGATTGGCTGTGAGTCATTTTTATAAGTACCGCATGCTAACCTATTGCGCCACTGGAGCTCCTGTGAGTCATTTTTTAAAAAAGTTCTAAAACAAGTCCCTGGGACAGTGACATCTTTGAGAGAGAGAGACAGGCTCAAGAGATGCTGGTTGCAGCAGGGAGGAAGGGCACAACTCTTTGTTTTGTTTCTGGGTCACTTACAGGGAGGTCAGAGAACAGAAAGATATCCCAAGATCTATTGGCTCGGACCCCTTTCATAGATGGGGCACAGAGGTTGAGGAGATGGGACTTCGGGCAGCGACAGGTGTGGGGTTTCCTGGCCAGGGGCAAAGCCTCAGGAGAACTGGAGATTCTGGGCCCCACCCTCAGTTGAGGAGGGTTTAATCCTCTAACTAGCTGCCTGTGGATTGAGTTGGGCCGGACACTCTTTGAGACAGGACATTGGCACTGCTGGTGGACAGAGTGATGCACTTGGCCCTAAGAGAACCTCTGGCACTGGGTGGGTGGAGCGGCCTGTGACCCTGTTAGGGATGAGGGAAGAGGCTGAGGGGGTGGTGACACAGCCAGCTAGCTGTAAATGGCCCTGTGCCCCAGAAGTAAGCCAGTAAACTCCCTGCTCTAGGGGAGAACCGGATTGGGCTTTGGAGTTACAGAGACCTAGAAAGTTGTGTGACTTATCACACCTCAGTTTCCTCATCTGGAAAGTGGGAACAGGAGTGAGTCCTCCATAGAGGCTGAGCAGACTCAGGGAGAGGCACAGGCAAGAGGAGCAGCGGGTGCCTCCCCTGAGGCAAGTGTGGGCCTGATGACCAGCCTTTCTCCATTCCTTTGACCAGCCTTTCTCTATTCCTTTCCCAGAGGCTGGCGGCAGCCAGAGCCAGAAAGGCCTGGAACCTCCTTGTCTCCACGTCCTGAGCCCTCACTCTGCCCGCTCTCTGGCCTCTGTCTCGGGGGGCTCTCCCCTGTGAGTGGCCCTGCATCTCATGGGTGGGACCTTAGGTGTAGGGCATTTTCACCCATCAAGTGTCCAGGGGATTCCATGGCTGATGTGGTCCCAGCCTTGGTTGGGTCTGAGACTTGAGGCCACTACTTCTCCGGAGGAAGTGGGGTGTGTGGCCCTCACTCATCTGGAGTTTTCCAGGGCAATGTTGCTTTCTTGCCCTTCCTCCCTTGAGCCTCCCAGGATGCTTGAAGTAGGCAGGGGAGGTGATGCTCTCCTGACTTAGGAGGGAGCTAAGGCCCAGAGAAGAGCTTGGGCTGGCATCACCCAGCAACTGGGCAGCAGAGCCAAAGCCTAGATTCTTATTCACCTTCTGAAGGAGATAGAAATAAGATGTAGACAGGGGCTTTGTCCTGCCTGAGCCCTGAGCCCTGTCTCTGTTAAGGTGATCCCTGGGCACCATCCCAAAGCAGCCTGGCCCCGTGTGATTCACCTTGGTGGGCACCAACCCCTCCTGCCTGTGCCCCAGCCAGATGATTCAAGAGTTGGACAGTCCCTGAAAAGCCCCAGGAGGCTCCTTGCCAGGCTCTCTCCATGTGAGATGTTTGAGCACACTGTTTTCTGACCCACATCAGGGCAGACATTCTGATCCCCTTTGCCCAGTGAATCTTAAACACAGCCAGGCCTGAGAAGGGGGCAGCCTGGGGTAGGGCCGGGAGCACGGGGCTCAGACCCGGTCCAGACTCTGCTCTTTTGCTGTGGTCTTGGTTTGTTCTGTACAATAGGAGACCTGGAAGGTGGTCCTTAAGGATCCATCAGTTGGAACACTGGACGAGTCCTTTTGGGAGTTTTCCTAGCTGCCAAGTGTGTGCCTGGTGCTGGGTGGTGGGCCCTGATGACATGAGCCCTCTGCCCATGGCCCCTTGCTACGAGGCAGGGGATCTCTAATACATGGGGCTCAGTGAAGGAAGCCAGACAAAGGCCACCTGCTGATGATAGGAAATGTACAAAAGTCTGCAGGACACAAAGCAGATTGTGGAGGGGCAGTCGGGGGTGACTGCTGATGTGTTGGGGGGGGTCTCTTTTGGGATGATGAAAATGTTCTGGAACTTGATACAGATGGTGGTTGCATAGCAGTGGAAATATACTAAATGCTGCCGAATTGTGCAAATTAACATAATGAACGTATTGTGTAAATCCTGCTGCTCAGGGTACTGTGGGATCCTGAGCCACCCGCTCACTGAGAGGCCTTGGCAAATCCCTGCGTGGCTCTGCCCTTGGACCTTTGTTGGCAGAGGAGGGTAAAGCAGTACAGCTCCCTTGCAGGACATGGTTTAAAGGGCATCATTTGGTTTACAGCTCTGGTTGGCCCGGTTTGCAGGACCTACGATTATGGCACTGCCAACATTGTACACTGGTTACAGTTTTAAAAATGTGTATTCATGTTATCTATTTTTTGCTAAAATTGAGGTCATTCCGAAGTTGATGCTACATTTTGCCTTCTTCACTTAATTTTTTTTTTTTTTTAGCATTCTTTCTGTATCTTCACTTAATGTTATGCTGAGAATAATTTTTACATCATTAGAATGTCTTTTAAAAGGGCCGGCTGTGGTGGCTCATGTCTGTTATTCTAGCACTTGGGAGGCCGAGGTGGGTAGATTGCCAAAGCTCACAGGTTCGAGACCAGCCTGAGCCAGAGCAAGACCTTATCTTTAAAAAATAGCCACGTGATGCAGTGGTGCCTGTAGTCCCAGCTACTCAGGAGGCTGAGGCAAGAGAACTGTTTAAGCCCAGGAGTTGGAGGTTGCTGTGAGCTATGAGGCCACGGCACTCTACTCAGGGGGACATAGTGAGACTCTGTTTCAAAAAAAAAAAAAAAAAAGCCTGCCTCCACAGGGCTTCAGGATAAACATACTCTTACCCCCAGCCCTGTCTTCTTTCAGATCTTTCCAGAACAGCAGCAGCAACCATGGCCCCAACCTGGGTGCCCGCTGTGGGGTTCACACTGGCGCCCAGCCTGGGCTGCTTCCTGGGCTCTCATTTTGTCCGTGGTGAGAACCTCCGCTGGTATGCCAGCCTGCAGAAGCCTGCCTGGCACCCGCCCCGCTGGGCACTGGGACCCATCTGGGGCACGCTCTACTCGGCCATGGGGTAGGTGGCATGGGTGCTGGCCAGGTCAGTGCTCCAGGTGGGCCATGGGCAGTGGGCACGTCTCTCCAGCCTAGTCTGGGAAGTCAGGGTGGAAAGTGGGGACCTCTCGGTTGCACAACTGAACTCTTCCCTCCTGGGCTTCCCAGGAGGGCAGGCCGGATGTCAGCCCACACTGGCATCCTGGTGTGTTCCTGCTCTAGGCAGAGGCTGGCTCCGTGTATAAAGGTCAGTGTGGGCAGTGGCCCGGGCCCCTGCCAAGATGAATAAGGGCAACAGTAGCAAGGACAGTGGCTGCTCCTTGCTGAGCCCCTGCTCAGGGCCAAGCTTTATCTCACTTAATTCTCACAACCCCCATTTGATGCGGGACCTACCAAGGACACAGGGCTAGAAACTTAGGAGCATCTTAGGCTCCATACTGACCTCAAGGTCCCCTGCCTCTAGACCTGAGGAATTGCCCCTGGTGGCTATGTAGTCACTCTCCTGCAGTGTTCCCTATATCCTGTTTTTGTGCCAACCCAGTGTAGGGTGACAGTCACCAGGTGCCCCAGGGAGCAGATAGCAGAGGCTAGGCCACTGCCAGGGGTTCTGATGGGAATACAACCCTGGAAGTGAGTGTCATCAGGACACCCTTTCCCCACACTGCTGGCACAGCCCCTGCCCAGCCAGGGTCCCCGCAGGCCCCTGCTTTCTCTTCTATCGTGCCAGCCCTGGAACCACTGTTTCTGCCTCAACCCAGCTGCAGCCTCCGGGCTCCCCATGCTCTTGGCCTATCTCCACCATCCAGACTTGACAAGCACTACCTTGGCCGCAGCCTCTGTTTTGTGGGACCTTTGGAGACTCCCTGTGGCCATGGATGAGGTCAGACCCCTTGGGTGGAGGGTTAGGACGTGGGCTGTGGGCCCAGACCCCTCAGGTTCACATCCTGACTTTACCTGACGAGTGCCTGTCTACAGATCTCAGTCACGCCACTGCTCTGTGCCTCAGTTTCCTTACTGTAAAGTGGGGGTGATAACCTCATAGCACTACCATGAGGATGAAAGGAGGTGAGGAGGTGAAGCTTGGAAAGTGCTAGAACAATGCTGTCCTGTGTAGGTGCTGGAGGGAGTCAGCTGTCCTTCCTGGGGGTGTTGTTGCTGCCCTGAGGTGACAGCTCCCACACCAGTCCCTTATTTATCCCGCCTCTACGCCTTGGCATATCTTGTTCTATCCTGCTGGCAAACTCCTACTCATCCTCTAAGTTCCAGCCCAAATGTCTTTATCTTGGGGCCCCTGGCTGGGTTAAGAGCCTCTTACTCCCTCAGGAGGAGACAAAAAGAAAAAAAAAAGCCTTCTTACCCACACACCCCATGTTCTTCCTACTTCATAGCACTGATGATAATGGCAAATGTTTTTTGAGTGTCCCACGTGCTGGGTATTGCACGTAGTGCTGCCAATGTGGTGATGCAAATCCCCACAGCAAATCTATGACCAGAGCAGTCAAGCAACTTCCCTGAGGGCACTCAGCAGTCAGTGGCAGGGTGTGCCCGAGCCATCTCTGTGCTGTCCAGAGGTGGATGAGGCTTCTGGCTTGTTTCCCAATGGTGTCCTGACCTGCTACATCTGTCTCAGGTATGGCTCCTACATGGTCTGGAAAGAGCTGGGGGGCTTCTCAGAGGAGGCGGTGGTTCCCCTGGGCCTCTACACCGGCCAGCTGGCCTTGAACTGGGCATGGCCCCCTATCTTCTTTGGCGCCCGGCAGATGGGTTGGGTAAGTGTGCATTGGCCTGTCTCTCTGGTTCCTGTGACATCATGTCCAAGACAGGGTCAGCATCTAGAGGGGATGTGGGGTGGGTCCTGGTCAGATGCCTCTAGAACAGTGGTTCTCAACCTTCCTAATGCCGCTGGGTCGCGACCTACAGGTTGAGAACCGCAGCTCTAGAAACTCTTAGCTAGTGACACAGAGGCAGCATGCTGGACACTGGTCCCTCCACCACTTAAATGTCAGCTCCTCTTTTAAAAGAGCCTTGCTGAGCCCTTGGAGTGGAGTCCACCTCACAGGGTGTGGCCCACCTGCTGGCACCTCTGGGGGTAGCACTTGGCAGTTTACAGTGAGGGTCATTTTGGGTTCAGGGAGGAGAAGGGACTTGTGGGGTCTCCAGGCACCACCTTCCTCCTGGATGTGCTGTGTCCACCTCAGGCATGGCTGCACACCCACACATGGCACGGTCCAGGGGCAGTGACTCTTGCTATATTACAGACGAGGATGCTGAGGTGGGGGAGGGGCTTGCTGGGTGCTAAGGGTGGGAAGACAGTTCCATGAGGCTCCTGACTCCTGCAGGTGGCTGGTGGGTGGGCTTGGGACACACACAGCCTCAGGACCCTCTGTCCTCCCTTCCCTGTGTCTCCGCAGGCCCTGGTGGACCTTCTGCTGACCGGTGGGGCAGCGGCGGCCACCACTGTGGCCTGGTACCAGGTGAGCCCATCAGCCGCCCGCCTGCTCTACCCCTACCTGGCCTGGCTGGCCTTTGCAACTGCGCTCAACTACTGTGTGTGGCGGGACAACCGCAGCTGGCGTGGGGGCCGCCGGGTCCCGGAATGAGTGCCCAGTCTGCTGAGGACTGTGACTGCCATGAGCAGGTGCCATTGGTGGTGGTCAGGCTGTCATGCTCTCACAGGCACTGGGTCCGCTGCTCTGTCTGGGTCTCAGCCCGGGGATAGCACAGCCTCAGAAGATGGTTTGGGCCAACCTCTTCTCCCGGCTAGGGAATGACACTGCTCAGAGCACTCTGAGAACATGGGATTTTATAAGTCAAATGAAATTTTTAGCCTCTTGTTCAGTGGCCTTTTTACTTGGGCAGGACCCTGGCTGTGGGAGGGGGAGGACCTGAGGCTACTCAGGCTCATCAGATGAGGCTCCGCCCTGCTAGGGCTTCCCCCCACTTTCCTGGGACCCTCCTACGAGCCTGCAAGAGGTGAGGTGGGGTGCGCGGTGGGGTGCGCAGTGGGGAGCAGCAGGAGACTGGCAGAGCAGGAAGCAACCCAAGCTGGACCTCAGAGCCCATGCCAACTTGTGCTGCTGGCCAGCTGGCACAGCTAGCACTGGAGCCGAGGGTTTCCACCCAAGGAGGGGTCCTACTTCCCACGGCTTCCAGGACACTCAGCTAGGCTTTGAGTGGCTGGGCCCACACAGGAGTCCGGCACCTGGATCTGTCCAGACCCCATGCAAGGTCTTCAACTGGGCTTGCCCAGGACAAAGTTGGGGATGCTGACTGATCTTCTCCTGGGTGCCCAAACTCATGCCAGCTACATTCCACCACGGGTGGCCCCACAAACGTGCAGTCGGCAGGGGGTTGGTGTCGCAGGTCCGAATCCCAGGAGATGGGGCCTCCTTGCTGGTCTAAACTTGTTCAGGTTTGGAGGTGTCACCTACCCTGACATCCCTCCATCCTGAATTCAAATTGGGTGGGTGACCTCTGCAGGCAGCTGTTTGGGGTAAGCGAGCCGGGGCAAAGAGCTCAGGCCCAGGCAGGCTACTGCCCCGGCAAGGCCACTCCCTATCCTGTTTCTAGTCACTAGTCCCATGCAGCACTTGGCAACCCTGTGTGGGCCATCTCCCTTGGCCAGGCCTGGCTGGGGCTTCTGTGTTGTTTTTGGTGGTTGGTGTGAGTTCATCTCAGCTGGTAGAACGGCCACAGAGATCTCCTTATCACACTCAGAAGTGACTGAACGTTACCAACAGCTCTGGGAGATGAGCGAGGACAGGACTACTTAGAGCTGTACCCTGACCCCCAGCCTTCTCACTCAACAGTGGAGTTGGACGCCCAACAGATGATGCTCCGTAGGAATCCTGACTCAGCTGAACCTCAGCCAGCCCACAGGGTTTTCCCGATGCTCACAGGTGCAGACTCTGCACTGTTCTTATTTCTGAAGTTCTCCAAGAACTCAGAGTTTAATCCCTGCAGAGCTTTGTCCGATGGCAGAGGTCCTGCTCCAGCACATCTTGTGTGACAGTCCCCATAGAGCGCAGAGGTGCCCCTCAGATTGTCAAGGGACACTGGATTCATGTCAGACGCTTAGGACTTAGTGAAAGTGCACTGGAGACTCTTGGGTCTTTTCAGGAGCATTCCAGGTGTTTGCCCATTCCACACCCTGGTGGGTTTCTTCCTCTCTAGTAATATTCCACACTTTCCCTACTGGCCACAAAACATGCACTGCTACAAAAACACTCTGGAAAAGTGGACCAGAGGATGCATTTAGCTGTTTGGTTTGCCAACGTTCTATTAAGAGGCATACACTGCTCTCTCTGTTCTTTTTTATTTTTTTTTGCAGTTTTTGGCCAGGGCTGGGTTTGAACCTGCCACCTCTGGCATATGGGGCCAGTGCCCTACTCCTTTGAGCCACAGGCGCCGCCCTGCTCTCTGTTCTTAACAGACATTATTCTCTCCTTTTCTAGCGGTCACCACTCAAGGGTTTCTGACAGTTTTCATACCCCACAGGCTGGATTAAGTACTCTGGTCTGCCCAGTTGTCTAGAGATACTGCGCGCACTGAAGCCTCAAACCCGTGCACTCACCTTGCTTTCTAGCTGACTGGATGCAGAGGGTGCAAGGCCAGGAGGGCTCAGCCATCCGGTGCAACAGTGACTCTTAGAGGAGTTCGTCAAACACTTCAGTTTTGTGGTCAGCTGCTATGGGCCAGGCGGGGAGAAACCTACCACCCGTGCACTAAGTGTCCAGCTGGGTAGGTTGGTGCTTCCTGATGGAAGAGCCGCCATCTATGGGAGTTTATGTAGCCATAGAAGGTTACCAAGACATTTTCTAAGTGCCACTGTTAGCGTCTCAAACTTTTACCTTTTAATATCTTCCATATAGCTCTGTACAATCACTATTAATACTGGGACTCTCTTGGGTCAGCTCTAAATGTCTCACACTGACAAATCATGCCCTTTTTTTTGGAGACAGAGTCTCACTCTGTTGCCCAGGCTAGAATGCCATGGCGTCATAGCTCACAGCAACCTCAAACTCCTGGGCTTAAGGCATCCTCCTGGCTCAGCCTCCCAAGTAGCTGGGACCATAGGCACCCACAATGACCAGCTAATTTTTCTCAACTTTGAGCTCAAATGATCCTTCTGCCTTGGCATCCCTGAGTGTTAGGACCACGGGAGTGAGCTATCATACCCAGCCCTTTTGATGCATCCTTATGAAGTGATGAGCGTGTCAGTGAGTTCCAGATTTTAGTATTCAGTAAGATAAGCACCATCTCCAAGGCAACTGCCTCAGTATGTGGAGCCTTTGGCTCATGGCCTTTCTTGTAGGTTGTCCCTTTGCACGGGTCACAGGTGCTAGGATATCTAGGAATGGAAAGAAGCCCATCTATCATTAGGAAAGCTAGAACCATCCTGACTCCAGCGACTGTCCCTGCCCAAACTTGGGCACCCAGATTTTAAATGCCTAGGGAACAGGCAAGAGCAGTACCTTGGCCAGGCGCTGGACGATCAGCCTGGTATGGTTATCCTACTGAGGGCCACAGCAGAGTCCAGCCGCGTTCCTTTCTGAGTTGTAACTTCTTAGGCCACCAGCTGGCACCTCTACCGCCTGCTCACAGGTACCTGCCCAGCCCCAGCCTGGGGAACCCAAGATTAGTCTCTTATCCCTACCTAGTACAAGGTGACAGGTACAGAGACAACACCATTGCCCAGGGTGGTGAGGGGGGTGGGCTGTCACAAGGACTGAGGCTCCTGGGTGGTGGTGGCAGAGCTGGAGGGGCTTAACCCTCCACCCAAACTTTGGGGGTTTTCAGCAATAGTAGGGGAAAGAGCTGTGACACCCAGGATAAGCCCATGGCTGCAGGGCCCCACAGAGCAGATGACAGACCTGAGAGAAGGCTCTTTTATTGCAGCATAAATCCAGTGAGAAGGGACTGCAGGACAGCAGCCCTTCTGGGGAAACAGGCGAGGTGCCTGCCCTCCCTGGGAACAGGCTGGACCCAGCTGCCACTAGAAAGGGCAAGGGTCTTCTTAACAGGGTGGTGGCCACCCAGACAGACCCTGAGGGGGCAGGCAAAACAACTATGTGCAGTTTTGCTACAAGAAAGATTCACTTTTAGCTTCAAAAATGAAACAACCCCCCCATCCCCACCCCAGCCCTGCCTTCCTGCAAACCAGAAGCCTCTGGAAGGAGCTTTCACCTGCCTGAGGAGTCAGGCCCACTGCTGCCCATGAGCGGGGCCAGGTGTGCTGCAGCCACACAAAAACACTGGCAGCTGACTCCAAATTTCAGAAACAAAATCAGGAAAGAACTAGAATTTTACGTTTCCCCCCCACAAATTAAAACCAACACAAAGCCAAAAATATGACTGTGGACCCTGGTAGGAACCGGCGTCTGACTTTAACGTCAAGTTCTCCTTGGAATCCTCCTCTGCCACCCACACTAGGCCCTGACACCCCCAGCCCCAGAGGGCCCCAGCAGAGTGCCCAGTGAGGATTCTAACAGGACAAGAGTGTCCCTATTGGGCTCTAGGACCCCTGGGAAACTGAAAGGAAATGCTAACAAAAGGTGCTGTCCCTCCTGCCTGGAAACAGCTGGAGGTTTGCTGGTGAAGGTTCTGGTTAGCTGGGGAAGGATAAGACAGCTTTGGCCCGTGGTTTCTCCAGGCTGTTCTGGGGCACCTGACACAAAGCCCCACAGGCAGAGTGTGAGGCTCTGACATCCGAAGACTCTGGAATTGAAGCCCCCCCCGCCCCCCAGGCCCCAATAACACAATCCAGCTTGATCCTCAGAACCCTCCCATAACCCTCTGGAAACACGGCAGCCCAGGACACACTCTCCTGATGCCAGGAGGAAAAGCCTCAGCAGATGGTGCTGATGGGATATAACTAGGTCAGCGTTTGGCCCTGGGGATACCACCACTATCTGTCCTGCTTGGACCCTCTAGGGCAGTGGTTCTCAACTTTCCCAATGCCATGGCCCTTTAATATCGTCGACCCACACGTTGAGAACTGCTGCTCTAGGGGCAGGAGAAGGACCCTGAATTCCCAGGGTGTGAGGCCAGAGCCATGGCTGAGGACAGAGGGGCAGGGGCAGGGGCTGGTGCTGGGAGGAGGGAGGAAGAAAGGGGAAGTGTGGGGCTGCTTTCAGAAGCAGCTCAGAGGTGGGAAGCACCCCCCAAGCACAGGGTGCAAGGACAGCAAATGCCTAGATGAGGCAAGTGACATGGCAATTGCTGGGCTGGTCCAGAAACAGGGTGCTGAAGACATCGTTGAAGAAGGTGGGATGGTACCGGCAGGCTCGCTCGCAGTCAGGGTTGAAGTTCACCTCTAGGATCTGCGGCTGCATCACTTGCTTCCCTGATGGCACAGAGCACAGCTGGTGTGAGAGCTCTTCCTGCCTTGCTCCTGGGAAGGAGCTGGGGACCCCACGGAGGCTGGAACAGCTGCAGGGACCAGAACTCTTTTTTTTTTGTAGAGACAGAGTCTCACTTTATCACCCTCAGTAGAGTGCCGCGGTGTCACACAGCTCACAGCAACCTCCAGCTCCTGGGCTTAGGCGATTCTCTTGCCTCAGCCTCATGAGTAGCTGAGACTACAGGCGCCACCACAACACTCGGCTTTTTTTCTGTTTTGCAGTTGGGCTGAGTCCGGGTTTGAACCTGCCACCCTCGGTATATGGGGCCGGAGCCCTACTCGCTGAGCCACAGGTGCCGCCCAGAACTCCTGCTTTGTGGGGAGACCTGGCCTGTCACCTGCTCCTCCGGGAGAAGCTGGAACTGCCTCCAGCTTTAGGGACACGGGATTGTCACTTTAAGCTTACATGTTCAGTTTGGTCAAAAAGTAGAGATGGAGGGCCCAGTGGGAGGCGGGAAAGCTTTGACACCAAGGGGGCCTAGCCAAGGCCATGTAGGGACAGGGTGCCTTCCACATGTACTCCTGTCCTCTGAACTCTTTCCTGACACCATCCAGTCCCCGGCCCCCACCCCTGTGCTCTATGCTACAGTGTTCCCATTCCTGGTGAGCTGAGACAAGGCCTCCCATAGCCTGGACCTCCTGGCCAATTCAGGGTAAAAGATAGTCTGGGGCAGCACCTCCTACCCCTCTTCTGGGGTGTGGCTGGCTGGGGAGCCCTGGTAGTCTGGACTGGGGGACACAGGAGCCCTTCTCACCATCCGGACGGGTGTCCCACTTCAGCATGAGGTCGACAGCATACATGGCCCGGGAGGAGGGATAGTCACACAGGCCCTGGGGTGGTGGCTTGGCACAGGCTACCTGGAACAGCTCTGTGAAGGCCTGGAGGATCTCTGCCTGGGGACCAGGATAGGCTGAGTCACCAGGCCTGCTTGACTCTGATGTTGGGACTGGCTGCCCAGAGCAGCCTCTCAGTGAGGAGTTCGCTGCCCCTGCCTGGACCCTGACCCCCACATGGCCAGAGTAACCCCTTCCTAGACCCTCGTGTCTCTAGAGCTGGCCATGGCCCCCTCATTCTTGGTGTCCATCCTCTGCAAATCTGTCCATGTCTTCAGCCGCAGAGACCCTGTGGCTTCCCTACGAGGAGCTCAGCCTACCACCTGAAATGTTCACTGTGGGACGTGGCAGTCCAGTCTACCTCTCCTAATGGCCTAGATTCCAGGAGCAGGTGGAAGGCATTGCCCTCTGGCTGTCCTAGGAGCGACCCAGCTCACCTCCTCCCTCTGAAGAGCACACACAAAGGCCCAGAGTGGGAGGGAGGTGAGCCTACATCATCTCTTCCATGGCAAAGGACCATCCAGAAGAGATACAGACTTCACCCAGGCCATGAGAGAGGGGGCGGCTCCTGCAGGGCCCAGTTTGGCCCCTGACCCAATACCTGGTGGCATGCAGGACTCACCTGGACATCCTTCCAGGGAAATTCTGGATATTGCTTCTCAAATTCTGGGATGAACTCATCATGGTGCACCTGCCATAAACACAGGCCCATCACACCCTGCCAGGGCCTCCTTGGGGCGAGGGGTGGGAAAGGCCACTGCCTTGGCCAGCAACCTCTGACACTTGCTGGGGGTGACAGGAAGTCTACACAGGCAGGAGGATATCTGGTTTCAGCCCTTCAGGGCACAAATGGGAAGCAGGGGACTAGGTTGGATCTTACTGTGTGACTCTGGACAAGTGGATTAACTTCTCTAAGCCTCAGTTTCTTCCTCTGAGAAATGGGAGCACACTCCCTGTCCAGCAAGCTGACTTTGCATGGCTGGCTGATGTAGTCTTTCAGCCCTGGGAGGCTCAGGGCTGAAAGACTACAAGGCTGGGCCAGTGCCCGTTCTCATGCTGTGTACCGGCAGTTGAGCTGGGACCCTCATGGCAGGGCCAGGCTGTTTCATGCTTAGCTCTGGCTTAGAAGTGTCTGAGGGACAGCAAGATATTCTTGGGCCCAAAACTTTACCCATAATAAACCTGAGTAAGGTGGCAGTCTGCTCAGGTTTCTCTTGGATAAGGATAAGCCAGGACAGGTTCCTTACAGAAACCCAACACTCAAGCCCTGCTGGACACAGTCCCAGGCACTGGGATTAACTGCCAGGGTGACTCACGCACAGTCCAGAGGGAGGGTTGCTGGGTACCTTTAGGGATGACTTCCAATACCTTCTGGGCTCCAATGGGGGCTCTGGGTCCCCTAGGACCTGGCCATCGACGTAGCCAAGGACAAGAGCAGGACAGAAGGCAACAGGACTACTGAGTGAGCCTGCGCTGGGAGTGTGTGTCAGCACAGCCACGCTGATGGGCCTCAGACACGGGTCTGGCAGGGCACCCTGGAGGGGTGTTCACCCAAAACAATACAAGAATGCCCTGCAGCTCTACTTAGCAACAATGACAAATCTAAATACATACTCAGCAAAAAAGCTGCAAAAGAACAAGTTCATTCCTATTTATGCGAACACCTAAATAGGCAGAACAATGGTGCTGGGAAGAATCAAGGTGTGGCTGGGAGTGCTGACCACACCCAGGGTGGGGGGGGGGGAGGTCAGGCCCGTGCAGGGCACCCATCAGCACCTGTAAGCCTGGGTCAGGTAGGGTGGGGTTAAGTGGGTACTCAATGGTTTGCCAGCAGGTCAGAGGGCTTCTGGGACGTTAGCTAGTGACCTCTCTCTCCCTTTCTTCCTCCTGTACCTAGAGCTGACATCTCGCTTCTTTTTTTTTTTTTGAGACAGAGCCTTAAGCTGTCACCCTGGATAGAGTACCATGGCATCACAGCTCACAGCAACCTCCAATTCCTGGGCTCAAGCGAGTCTCTTGCCTCCTTCCAAGTAGCTGGGACCACAGGTGCCCGCCACAATGCCCGGCCATTTTTATTTGCAGCCGTCATTGTTGTTTGGCGGGTCTAGGCTGGATTCGAACCTGCCAGCTCAGGTGTACGTGACTGGCGCCTTAGCCCGCTGAGCCGCAGGCGCCAAGCCGACATCTTGCTTCTGTGCAGGGTGTGTCTACCTGTCTCAGGTGTGTGGGCAGGCCAGCTCTGGCTTCCCACTCTCACCTTGGAAGGAGCTTTGCCCTGATGCCTGAGTGCCAGGTGGACTAGGAGAGGGTCAGCTGTCTCTGTGTGGGGCCACCTCTGTCTGCCCTGGTGCTCACAGTGGAGTGAGGGAAGGCAAACCCTTCTTTCCCATTGAGGCAGCTGAGGGGAAGCTCTGGCTGAGAACTGGCCTGATCTGACCTGCTGCAGACCCAGAGAAGCCTCCCAGTCTCCGTTATCACACAGTAGGTGCACTGCCATGTTGTGGATGACACAGCACAGGTACCTGAGCCAGGAACGGTAAGGCTTTTTTTTGGAGAGACAGAGTTTTACCTTATAGCCCTCGGTAGAGTGCTATGGCACCACACAGCTCACAGCAACCTCCAATTCCTGGGCTTAGGCGATTCCCTTGCCTCAGTCTCCAGAGTAGCTGGGACTACAGGTGCCCACCACAACGCCCAGCTATTTTTTTGTTGTTGCAATTTGGCCGGGGCCGGGTTTGAACCCTCGGTATATGGGGCTGGCGCTCTGCCCACTGAGCCACAGGCGCCGCCTTTTTCTTTTTTTTTTTTTGAGACAGAGTCTCACTTTGTTGCCCTCAGTTGAGTGCCATGGCATCACAGCTTACAGCAACCTCCAACTCTTGGGCTTAAGTGATTCCCTTGCCTCAGCTTCCCAAGTAGCTGGGACTACAGGCGCATGCCAAAACGCCTGGCTATTTTTTTTTTTTTTTGTAGAGACAGAGTCTCACTTTATCACCCTCAGTAGAGTGCTGTGGCATCACATAGCTCACAGCAATCTCCAACTCTTGGGTTTAGGCGATTCTCTTGCCTTGGCCTCCAAGTAGTTGGGACCACAGGCGCCTGCCACAATGCCCAGCTATTTTTCTGTTTTTGCAGTTCGGCTGAGGCTGGGTTTAAAACTGCCACCCTTGGTATATGGGGCTGGCGCCCTACTCGATGAGCCATAGGTGCCGCCCCGCCTGACTATCTTTTAGAGACGAGGTCTTGATCTTGCTCAGGCAATCCACCCACCTCGGCCTCCCAGAGCGCTGGGATTATAGGTGTGAGCCACTGTGTCCGGCCCTTGGCATGGCTATTTTAAAAACTGCTTCTGTGGCTGGGGAAGGTGGCTCATACCTATAATCCCAGCACTCTAAGAGGCCGAGGTGAGTGGAACCCTTGAGCTCAGCAGTTTAAGATCATCCTGAGCAAGAGTGAGACCCCATCCTATTAAAAATAGAAAAACTAGCCTGGCTTGTGGTGGGTGCCTATAGTCCCAACTACTCCTGAGGCAAGGGGATCACTTAAGCCCAAGAGTTTGAGGTTGCTGTGAGCTATGCTGTCACAGCACTCTACTGAGGCTAACAGAAGACGACTCTATCTCAAAAAAAAAAAAATTTGCCTTTGAAAGCTAGAACCCCGAAGGCAGCTCTTTGGACTGGCCTGTGTGCCCAGATGGCAAGTGTGACCTCATGTGAGGTCTACATCTGCTCTGACCTCCTAGAGACCCTGCCTGCCCTACCTGCTTAAGTACCACATCTGGGTTGTAGTTCATGACTGTGAAATGCTTCTCGTAGTCATCTAGGTCGTTGAGCTCGAAGGGCCTAGAGGATAAGGTGATAGAGACATGCGTGGGTTCCCCAGCTGGCCTGGTCCACATGAGGGAGGTAGTCACTGAGCCTTCTGGGTTGGAGCTCAGGACAGAACCCCCACTTCTCAGGCTGGACACTAGCTCCTTCATCTGGGAGACCCAGAGCCCCATTTAGAACTGGGGTCATTATACTATTTTATTTAATGACAAAAAAAAAGAAAAGAACTGGGGTCAAGGTGAGTGATGTGCTAACTGGGAATAATCTTCATAGGTCCATAAACCATCCTCGTAATTTTCACACACTGGTGCCTGTTTCATGTCCATTACTGTGGCCACAAAAAAATGGGCCACAGTAATGGATGATTACTTTTTTTTTTTTTTTTTGCTGCCTGGGTGATGGAGGAGGGGCTCCAACCCAAGGTCACAGCCCAAGTCAAAAGGGCCAATCACCCAGCCCCCTCTCTGACCCCACGACACTGCCAGGCCCCCAGTTACCGGTTGGAGAACCGCAGCCAGAACACGTCATACACGAACAAGCTTAGGGGCTTCACTGACCGCAGCAGCACGATGTAGCGGATATCGAACTTGACCTTGCCCACGTCTTCTCGAAGGAACAAGACGGGACTTTCAATGTACTTGGATACAACCTGGAGGACACAGACGCAGGCTCCCAGCAGTTCTCGCTCCCCAGGTTCAGGTCAGAGAGAGCACCTGGGGCTCCCCAGCCCACCCTGAGCCCCATTCAAGGGCCCCCTCCCCTCCGTCCCTGGGGAAACCAATGCCCAGAGCCAATGAAGCAGAACTGCGGCTGCTCTTCACTCCTCCTGCTGCCATTCAAACCCTGTTCAGGGGGCAGCAGGTTCTTTACATTCACCTCTCCTTAATTAAAAAGAAAAGCCAAATCCTGCCAGTTTCCAGGTTTTGATAATGGAACACAAATCCTTGCCCTTAACTCTCATCCACCTCATCCCAATGCCTGAAGCCATGACAAAGCCCTCTTTGCAATGCATTCCCTTCTAGGCTCTGCCCAAGGACACATGCCACTGCTACAGACACTGCCTGGCTGGATGTCGTGTCCTGCATTCCCAATACTGCCTCTGATGTCCTGTGACTATGGAACCTTTGCCATGGCCCCGAGGGGCTCCCCATGTACACTTGGCCACACCCTTCCTATCAGGCAGTCATATCCAATGCAGTACACGCTGGGGACTAGGAGGTCAGATGCCCCCTGGATGCTTCTAAATGAGGGGCACTCACCTTGTCTGTCTCACAGCTCCCTCCTCGATGGCATCAGCCCAGTGAAAGGAGTGAGGGTGGGGACTCCAGCCCCAGGTAGAGTCATTGCTGACCTTCCCTGAGCCTCCCCACCACCTGGCCTATGCGCAGAGGTCCCTGACAGCGAGTCCCCCTCTCCCCAGCTGAGTGTGGGACTCAGCACGCCCACCTTGGGGGTGCTCTCTCGGTGCCGGATGATGCTGTGGAGGCTCTTGGTGACGTGGGTGTCCAGGCTGCGGGCCAGGTTCCAAGGCTTGCAGATCCAGTGGTTGTCCTCACCCCTGGGGGAGTGGAGGAGGATGGCTGGGCTGCACCTGAGGTCTGTCTTCTCCAGGACCCCAGCAGCAGAGTTGGGGGTGCTCGGGGAAAAGGAGGAGTCTGCCAGAGCCAAGGGAGCTACATCCCAGTGGAAGCAGCAGCCTCAGCAGAGGTCTGGGATGAAGCTGGTGGTCTGTGTGGTCCCCATGCCAGTTTCTAGGCTGCACAATGGGGATGGGAGCAGCAGGAGCGTAAGGGACTGTCCCTATTGCTTGGCTGTGCTTGGGGCTTACCTCTGCTCCCGTTGCTGGAAGTAGCTGATGAACTGGGGCAGCTCAGTGCGCAGATTGAAGGTTCGGGGCAGCCAGTGGGGGCCCTCAGGGCCCCCGGCCCGGCGAGAGATGGAGGCCAGGCAATCCTTCACGGTCAGCAGACTTTCACAAGGGAACTGGTTCAACAGCACACCCGGCCTCTCCTGGCTGAGTCTCCTGTGGGCAGAGGCAAGCACAGCTGTTCACAGGGAGGCGTGGGGTCTGGACAAGGTGGCAGTGGCCAAAGATGCCCTTACCTGTAGTCTTTGAAGTGGGAGAAGCTGAAGAGGATGTCGGCCTCTGCCTCACTCTGGGTGAAGGTGAAGCGTGGGTGGGTCAGGCCTTTGAGCACTTGCTGCATGTCTGTGTAGACCCTGTGGGGAGGCGCAGAGCTGAGTGGGCCAGCCCACACTCTCACACGGAGCCCCAGCTTGGCTGCTGCTCAGCCTGTTCTGAAATTAATCAGGCCACAGTGAGTCCTGGGCTTGGGTCATGATGTGGGACAGCCTGAACTCAGGCCTCACCTCCACTGACCTGCCAAGGGCTGAGGCAACTCACCCCCCTGCATCCCAGGCTCCCCACCTGTAGGACAGAACCATGAGGTCTCTCATTCGTCACTGGGGTGAAAAGATCATTTGGGTTTGAATAAATGCTAGTTATTTCCTCCCACACAGAAAAAAAGAATGGGGGGACACTACCAATCTCACATCGACATGCCACATAGCCTTCATGAGGCCTCTGCCCCAGAGGTGCAGATCGCTGGGCAGGGGTCATAGCCAGACTGCGTCTCAGCAAGAGCCCAGCTGGGGCCAGCAGCAAGGAGACCCCCAGGACCTGGTGGAAGGGGCAGAGGAGAGCATGTTGCCCATTTCTGGACCAGGTTTGGGCAGTCCTGGGTGGGTTTTGGGGGGACCCCACAAAGGCAGAGGCCAGTCTCTGCTGTGGCTGTAGTGGAATCTGCCCGAGCCCTGCTCTGTACCAGACGGGTGTGGCTCTGTACTCCACTTCCTCCCCTGTAAAATACAGTGACTGCTTCTGCAAGGGGAGGGTCCAGCCTGGGCCTACCTGCCTAGTCTGCCGTAACTCACCAACCTGCACCTGCAGACTCCCAGGGAGGGCCCCTTCCAGGGTGCCTTTTCTAGGTATCTGGCACATTCACAGCCAGCACAGCCTGTGTCCTTAGAGAAGGGCTGGTGTGCATGGGCCTGGCTGTGTGTATTTCTTGGACCAAATGAGCACAGAGTGTCCAGGTGGACAAAGCAGCCCTGCATGGCATAGTCGAGGACATGACCCTCCAGGCTGGGAGGACAGGGGCGATGGGGACCTACAGTGGAACAACCCTTCTGCCTGGAGTGCCCTTTGCTCACTGCCGGCATTCCCATGGCCTATTTCTTTTTAACTTTCAAGGGTGAGTTTAAAATCTGCCTTCTCCAGGAAGCCTTGCTCACCCTTCCACTTTCCGCAGCATTCTCTCTGGGACCCTAAGATTAGTACTCCTGGTCTTGCAGTCACCACCATGCCCAGACTGCCTGCTGCCAGGATGCAGCTGACTTATAGAGTACTTCGGTGTGCTAGGCACGGTTCTAGAGCCATGGGAACAGTGGGGAGTGTGGGAGACAGTGGCCAAGAATTTGTTCCAGCAGGAGTGGAGACAGGGCTACACACCTGAAGACGTGGTCAGAAGGATGCACCACTGGACTGATGCCAAGCGGCAGCTGCTCCTTGTTTTCCTCCAAAATGGCCTAGAAGGAAACACACTGAAATGGAGGGAGTGAATGAACACATGCCTCCCACCTGGCGTGTCAGGCTTCTCTGACCACGTGGGGCACATGCTGCCCTCAGGCAGAGCCCTCCACTGCTGCCACCAGCCCCCACCTTAGGATCGTGGGGCTCGGATCACAGCTCTAGTTTTGTGTTGAAATAACAAGGTAAACAATATTTTATTTATTTATTTTTCTGAGACAAGAGTTTTACCATGTTGCCCTCAGTAGAGTGCCATGGCATCACACCTCACAGCAACTTCAAACTCTTGGGCTTAAGCAATTCTCTTGCCTCAGCCTCCCCAGCCTCCCTGTAGCTGGGACTATAGGCACCCGCCACAATGCCTGGCTATTTTTTTGTTGTAGTTGTCATTGTTGTTTAGCAGGCCTGGCTAAGTTTGAACCCACCAACCCCAGTGTATGTGGCCGGCACCCTAACCACTGACCTATGGGTGCCAAGCCTGTAAACAATATTTTAAATCTTCTCAATGCTACCTCCAAATCACAGATGGCCAAGAAGGTGCCCACCCTGTCCTAAGAGGGGGCTGCTTGGTCCTAGAGGAGTCCTAAGGACTGCTCTGAGTTTAGGCAGTATTGGTGGCTTAAAATATGTCCATGAACTCTTTGACACTCCCTTCAAATGGGAGGGCTTAACCCATTTCCCCTGTGGACTGGACCTAATGAGTTGTTTCTCATCAAGAGCAACTGAGCATAGCTTCTGAGATTGGTCCTGAAGGGCCCACAGCTTCTTCCTGGCTTTGTCCCGATGAATCACCCCAAGAGAAGTCAGCCATCACAACCTGAGGAACTTAGGCAGCCCTGTAAGAGGCCCCCATGGTGAGGCACTGAGTCTTCCTGCCTACTCGCTGGAAAGGTGAGTATGTCACAAGGGAGCAGGTCCTCAGCCCTGTCACAACTCAGATCACACAGCCCTAGAGGGCAGTCCGCACATCTCGTGAGCCAGAAGCACCCAGAGGAGCCACTTCTGAGCTCCTGTCCACAGATGCTGTGTGTGATAACGCGTTTACTGTTTTGCAGTTATCTGTCACCCAGCCAGAGATGGCAGCATTGGCAACCCCAAGCATGAGACTGATGCTCACTGGGAAAATCTAAGAGAATGTTTCAGACAAGGTGTGGCCTCGTGTCTCCTCTTCCAGGTCAGCACGAGCTTCCTGAGGAAAAGTACTAACTTTAATTCAAATTCCATTAACAAATAACCTCAAGGCCAGGAAGTGTTTGTCCCGCTGCCATTCACTGGCTTGTTCGGACGGACGACGGTTTACTATGCACCTGCCAGGAGCAGGCACTATGGGAGGTTCAAACACGGCTCTGGCCAAGAAGAGCAATCTAATTAGCTAGACAGACCTGGTCAGTGGAATCACTGCTGACTCAGAATGAGCTGTGCCATCAGGGGCACTGCCACAGCAGCCCCCCGTCTGTCCCCCAGCATTACAAAAATGCTGAGACCAGTCAGTGCTTCCGGATCTAGTAAGTTAATTTGTTTAATCCTTCCCCTGACCCTCTGTCCCCTTAGTTCTGGACTCCAGCTCTCCTACTAGCTGTGTGGCCTTTGGCAAGTTACTTAATTTCTCTGTGCCTCAGTTTCCTCATTCTCAGTAAAATGAAAATAAGATAGAACTGTGAAGCTGTTGTAAGGAACGCAGTAGGACAAGCCCTTGAATGCTAAGCGCAGGACCCAGCGGCAGTGGGTCAGAGGGGTCAGGGTAGTATGCCCCTCCCCCCACACGCTCCACGTTGTCCTTTCTTCGGGGCTTAACTCTGGCTTCCTCACTGCTGCTACCCCCGTGTCCTGAGCCCTAAAGGAACCCTTAGCACCAGCTGGCACTCTGAGGTGGCAGGCTGAGTCCTGGCAGGCCCTGACTGAGAGGCTGTTCAGACAGGACTAACAGTGACAGAAACAAAGACTGCCTGTTGAGGACATGCTATGTGCCTGGAAACGTACTCCAGTGTGTGAACAGAGGGTCCTCCTGTCTCCCAGTGTGGAGGTGCCAAAAGAGGAAAGGGGACCAAAGCAGGGTCATGGCCAAGTCCAGCAGCACAGACCTCAGTGTCCATCCAGAGGAGCTGCACTGACCACCTGCACCCCAGCTCCGCCCAACCCTCTGAAAGTGGACTTCCACTTCCAGGAGCTGGAACCAGTGCCTAAGCTGTGTGGCCAGAGCAGCTCGTGCCTACTCTTGGAGGCCCTTGTCACGCAGATACTGCCAGACCCTTCTCCACCTCCTACAGGAGGTGCCTGGCACTCAGTGGCATTCAATTACATTTGGTGTCTGGATGGAGAACATTCCCAAAGCCTCCAAGAAGCAGACCCAGGAACAAAGGCAGAGGCAGAGGCGGTCACACCTGGTAGTACTCAGCAGGTGGCTCGGGTGTGGTGGGGCTGAGGTCCTGCAAGTTGGCAGGGGCCCAGGGCAGCAGCAGGCATCTCCGGAGCAGGGGATCTGCCTCTCCGTAGGCAAAGTCCCGGGTCACCTCCTCTGTGCCAAGACACAGTGCCCATCAGAGGGATAGCAGGAAGCTGGGCCCAAGGGCATCCTCCAGGGCAGATGGGTATCAGACTTACCACCCGTGTCCAGGTCCCGGAGGGGCCACAGCAGCGTGTAGGCCATCTGTTGGGGCATGAAGAAGAAGGGTGCAGTGGCGAAGCTGGGCATGTCCGAGTGCTGGATTCTCGAGCCAAATTCGTCCATGATATACCATACTGGCACCTTCTCCTCGGCAGTCTGTGGGTAGAGCACACACGGTGACCCTCGTTCATCTGCTCACTCACCTCAACTCCCTTCCACGCATCCGAACACCAGCCACTCATACCTCCATGCCCACCTCACCAAGATCCCAGGCTCTCTCATGTGCATCCCCTTTAGTAAACCCAGGGTCTTCCAGCCAGCGGCCCTGCCCTCATAGACTAGGACACACATGTGTGCCATGCAGTGGGCCACCCCATGTGGTAATACGGTGCTTAAGCATGCAGCCCAGCAGCCATGTGGGTGTGTGGGGGCAGGGGGAGGAGAGGCTTGCAGGGAGGGCTCTCTGGAGAAGAGGGCATCTGAGTGAGGTCATAAGAAACAAGACTAATGGTGGAGAGGGGTGGAGCACACAGTTGAGTCTGGAGAGGCCAGCAGGGGTGGGTGGGGAAGGCCTGAGGATGTACTGGAGGGATTCAACTTCTCCCCAGGGTGGAGAAGAACTGTTGTGGGGCTTCAGGGGGTGACAGAATCAGAGGCGCTTGGAAGGAGGAGTCACCTGGGCCCAAGTTCAGGGGTCTGAGAGAGAGCTGTGCCCTGTGGGCTCAAAGGCTGGGCAGGCACCTCGGTCCTCAGCACGGGGCAGCCCAGCGAGTGTCCTGGAGCCACAGGAGAAAATGAGCTTGCTCACTCTGGCTGGTCCTTGCCTGCCCTCCCCATCCCAGGGCCTGGCTGACCACTCACCCCCTGGGCCAACTGGTAGGTCTGGTTGAACTTCCACATATCCTCCAGAACCAAGGCCACGGCATCTGTACTTGGCAGCTCTCCATGGAACTCCACGCCCATCAGGTTGGCCATGCGGTGCAGCAGCCCTGGCACCTGCTGCAGCTGCTGGCGGGCATGCTCCACGCGACATGTCCATGCATGGTCAATGAGGAAGATGCTGTGGGCACAGGCCACACATGAGGCTGCTGGGTGGGCAGGGCACAAAGGGAGACAAGGACCAGGTCCCAGGACCTGGCACCCAACCTTCCCGAGATTTGGTCTCCCTAGCACCACAGAATCTAGAGGGCTTGGGTCATGTCCTGGCTTTGCTGCCCACTCACTGTGTGGCCCTCACACAGGGCAGCACAGGTCTCTACCACCAGTCACCAGCTTGTCGTAAGCCCCAAACAAGAACAGACACATGCAGGCCAACTGCAATCACTAGCACTAAATGTCCTCAGCTGGACTCTTGAGCCACTGGAGGATGGGCCCGTGCTCCCTGCCATCCCACTCTTGGGGGTGACCCTGGGCAAATGTGACGGGGGCTAGTGCATGCAGGCAGGTGTGGAGAACAGGATGGAGGAACTCCCTGGGGATGGGCAATCAAGGAAGGCTCAGGGGACAAAGGCCTGGGGACAGAAAGGCCCAGGAGCAGGTGGAGCTAAAATTAGCTCCTCTTAACCCTGGCTGGTGGCAGTGTGTATGGTTAGGTTAGAAAGAGACCTTGAGTTTCCAGGGTGGCCCTTTTGTGGCACAATCCTGAGAGAAGACCACGTGAGGGTAGATGTGGGGCTGTCTGTATGACTAGACAGGTAGCCACTGTCACCCACTCATGGCTGGAGCTGCTGTGCAGAAGAGACCAGACCCTGCCAGAAGAGCTGTGTGTGGACAAAGGGACCCAGTGACCCTTGGAGACCAGAAGTATTTTGTTGTTATTTAAGACAGGGTCTCACTCTGCCACGCAGACTAGAGTGCAGTGGCATCACCATAGCTCAAGGTAACCTCAAACTCCTGGACTCAAGCAACTAATTCTGCCTTAGCTCCAAGTAGTGGCAGTTTCTTCCTCAAGGCTTCAACAATGCCTTCTGCATGGGGACCCGCAGGCCTGCTCTGCCTGAGGACAGCCCCTCTCACATGCTGGGACTTCAGCCTCAGCTCTGCTCCAGGTTTCCTGCTTCCCAGGGCCCATGCTAGAGAATCAGGTCCACCGGGACCAAGGAAGAACTCAGAGCAAGGCTGATCTGGTTTCACACCTGTACCCTCCAGCAGCAGGTGACCACAGGCAAGCCCTCCCCTCTATGTCTCTTTCCTCATTAGCAAACTCAGAACTCATGCCATGCTGTGGCGGGACCACTGCAATGCCACAGTCTCCACTTGTGCCCTCAGAGTCTAGTCAACCCGGTCACCACAGGACCAAGATCAGTACTGACACGGATACTGCTCCGAGGCCTTCATGGAAACCTAGTTGGCCACACGTGAGTTGCACAGGCTCTGCTGGGGGTAAAATCCAGCCAGGTGTGTGGCACGCAGGGCACACATGAGTGTTGACACTATCACTTTTTCCCCAATAGTGATGATCTTGGCAAAATCTCTGTAACAGGAAAACAAGCCCTGAGAGTAGAGCAGCATCAGCCACAGCTCCTACCTGTTGGGGTCGGCTGCCTGGAGCCCGCTCTCCCTGGTCACGATGACCTTGTAGCACAGCTCACCACCTGGGTTGGGCTGCTTCTTCCACGCCTCCTGTGCTGCTGCCTCCTCCTCCTCGCCCACCTCCTCCACTTGCATTATCCCAAACACTTCCCCAGCGTCGAAAACCTGGGGGCCAGAGCACAGTCACCAGTGGGTGTGGGCAGGAGACCCCATTCCAACCCCTTAAGGACACTGAGGGTGCCACAGCCAGGCCTCAAGGACAAACTGGACTCCTTCAGAGGACCAGGGCCTATGTACTACACCTACCCATACTACCTCACAGGTGGGTAAACTGAGGCTGCCAGAGACATCAGTCCCATGGGGACCTGCACTGCCACCACACCTGGAGACAGGACTGCTCCTGTGGTGTGTTCCCTGTAGTCCAGCTACTTGCTTCACAGGGGAGAGAGGCCTAGGTGGGAAAAGGGCTCCAATCACAGTGGAGGGTGATGGAAGTCAGGATCTTGGGGCCAGGGAGTACACCCCAATTTCCCTCTCAGCCAGCCAACACCAGAATAGTGGAGGCAACCCACAGGGACGCTTCCTCCATCTCCTGCCAGCCCCACCGGCAGCCAGGCTTGCAGGAAGCAAGGTGGGATGTGACAGTAAGGGCCTTGGTGGAGCTTCCCCAGCAAAGCAGACAGGCTGGCCTCTTCTCACACAATCTGGAGCCAGAGGGGCCGCAGGTCCAGCCACTCCTGCAGTGTCCATCACAGGCTGGCAGAGGGGGGCGCTGACAGATTCTGGAGCCAGGTGGTGTGGCTCCACCAATTCCTTGATGTGCGACCTTGAACAAATTACTTAACCACCTCGTGCCTGTTTCCTCTTCCCTGCAATGGGAGTAGCAACCTGCTCAAGAGTGTTACTAGATTAAATGATTAACACATGCTCTGTAAGCACTTGTAGGTCTAAGACTCAGTCTCCTCACTGTGAGGGCATGAGGCCCCTGGCACACAGCCAGGATTCAGCAAAGACTAGTCCCTCCTGCAAACCTGCTCCTCACCACTCTGAGAATGGCCGTTGGAAAAAGCCAGCTTTCTACTCAGGCACACCCAGCTTCTGTGTGCTGGTATGGGGATGAGTCACTCCTGAGCTTGCCTGGAGCTAGTGGTACCTGAATGAGGTCCAGGCCATCTGGGTATCAGGTAAACTGCTCTGGGGCCTGGGAAAACTTCATGGGTGAGCACTCAAGGGGAGATGTAAACATGGCTGGGGGTGGTGGAGGAACGCCCAGGAGCCAGGAGGGCTGGCACCCACACCCAACAGAGACCAGGGATCACCTCAAAGACAGGGGAGCTCAGGCGATTCTTAGGAGCAGGTGGCCTGAACCTCAACTTCTCCTTTACCACTCTCAGTGGCCCTACTGAGGCCACCGCCTTACTCCCCCCTTTAAAGAGATTAGGAGAGGCTCAGGGGTCTGGAATCCATACTCTGGACTTCACTCTAGCACCCCAAATCCCCAGCCTTTCTCCCAAACCTTACTGGGGACAGTGAGGGCAGCATAAGGCTAAGGGACAGAGGGCCTGCCTGATGGGCTGGGCTTCTCCCAGCTGTGAAATGGGGATAACTACAACCCCTCCATGGCAGGACTGGAAGAGCCTTAAGGAGACAAGAGGGGAATGGTTTTGCAACTGCAAAGTTTGTGCAGTAAAGTAGACATTTATTTTTAAAACATCCTTTTGGCCAGGCATGGTGGCTCATGTAATCCCAGCACTTTGGGAGGCTGAGGCAGGAGGATTAGCTTGGAGTCAGGAGGTCAAGACCAGACTTGGTGACATAGCAAGACCCCAACTCCACAAAATTTTTTAAAAACTTGTTGGGTGTGGTGGCACGTGCCTGCAGTCCTAGCCACTCAGGAGACTGAGGTGGGAGGACTGCTTGAGCCCATGAATTCTAACATGGGCAACAGAGCAAGATCCTGACTCTGAAAAAAACCAACAACCTCCACCCCCCAAACCAACCTCTCCCCATCCTTTCTTTCTTTTTTGAGACAGAGCCTCAAGCTGTCACCCTGGGTACAGTGCTGTGGCATCACAGCTCACAGCAACCTCCAACTCCTGGGCTCAAGCGATTCTCCTGCCTCCGCCTCCCAAGTAGCTGGGACTACAGGCGCCCACCACAATGCCCATTTTTTGGTTGCAGCCATCATTGTTGTTTGGTGGGCCCGGGCTGGATTCAAACCTGCCAGCTTAGGTGTATGTGGTTGGCGCTTTAGCCGCTTGAGCCACAGGTGCCGAGCCTCCCCATCCTTTCTAAGTGAACTAACCTAAGGCATGACCCCAGCCAGTGTAGCAGATGCCTGTTGTGCAGGTGTGTGCCCTCCCCCACACCTGGGTGGGCAGCAGCAGGCACCTTCACGCAGGAATACTGGCTGCACGTCTATGCCTGGCGAAGTGGTGACTCAGCTCTGCCTGTGATGGCTTGGCCCAGGAGGGTCATGGAAAAACAATGGCTGCCCCTCAGTAGGGCACCAGCAGCCATGGCAGCCTGGGCAGAGGGGACCTGGCACTGTGGCTACTACCTTCTATGTGCTGGGCACTAGCTGCAGTTTACTCCTCACGCCACCGCCCCAACCACTGTGGGAGCCAGGTGCTCCAGTCTCACCATCCCCTTCCACATGGGGACAGGGGCTCAAAAAGGCCTGTGACCTGTGACCTGCTAGGTGAAGGGCTACTGCCTGTGGGGACTGGCTGGGCAGAAATGGGAGCACTCCCACACGGTGCCCCTTCCCCCTAGGACATAGGGATGCTTTATCTTCTTGATTAAACTTGGGTTTCCTTCTACCTTAAGCCCAGGCTTGGGACCAGGGTGAGTCCTCATGAAATGGTGGCAGAAGTGAGGGCACAAGTCTCATGGGCAAGAGAAATACAGTTCCTTTTTAAAAGTATCTCTATATGCTTGGCGCCTGTGGCTCAGCGGGATAAGGCGCAGCCACACACACCTGAGCTGGCGTATTCAAATCCAGCCTGGACCGCCAAACGAGGACGGCTGCAACCAAAAAATGGCCGGGCGCCTGTGGTCCCAGCTACTTGGGAGGCGGAGGCAAGAGACTCGCTTGAGCCCAGGAATTGGAGGTTGCTGTGAGCTGTGATGCCACAGTACACTATTCAGGGTGACAGCTTGAGGCTCTGCCTCAAAAAAAAGAAGAAAAAAAGTATCTCTATGTTTTGAGCAGGAAAGTTCCTGTCCAACCAGGGACACATGCAGACAGAAACTGGCTCAGAGAGGGCTGGGCTTGCCCGGCAGCCTTCTGGTTCCCTCCAAGGCACCCTTTCCTTGGCTCTGGGGTTCCACTTCATCCCCTCCGCAGGAATTTGTCTCAGTTTTCACAAAAAGGGAGAGAACCGAGAAGCCTCAAAGCTCTTTTCATTTCCCTTTGGATTCCTTCTCCACCTCCCACACCCTGTTTCCTTTCATCTGCAAAAAGATGGGGCCCTAAGGCTTAAGGCAAATGAGGAAACACAGAAGGATTCTAAGAACCAGTCAGTTAAAGCTACACAAACTCACGAAGCCCCTATTGTCTCCAGGGGAGAAACCTACTTGTTAAATCTGACAGAACTTGGGAGAGTCTCCGAGCCTCAGTTTTCTCAACTGTAAAAAGGGGTGATGAATCTGACTCCTTACAGGGCTGTCGCGGGGCTGGGGGTGTGTGGGCTCAGTTTGGGAGCTGGCACACGCTGGGATCCGTGTTCCCACCGCAGCCTCGGTCTCAGCCCTGGCAGGTGCCTGGCCACCGATGCCGCACTCCTCGGTCACTCTTCCAAAACGCTCCTTTTCTTTTTGCCAAGGCTTTGCTCATCACGGTGCCCGCGTTCCCAGCCTCACCTCCCTCGGGGACGCCCGCGCTCCGCCTCCCGGCCCCTCATCGCCCTCCTGCCCGCAGCTGCCGCGCCTGTCCCCGCACCTCGTGCTCCAGCTTGTGCAGGAGGCGGCCCCAGTAGCGCTCGGGGACCCCCGAGGCGCGCAGCGCAGGGCCGTGCAGCGCCGCGAACTCAGCCAGGGCCCGCGCGCCCTCCTCGGGAGGGATCTCCGGCCCCGGCTCGGCCTCCATGGCGCCTGCACCCCCGCCGCAGCCAACTCCAGCGCCGCCGCCCGTGGGCCCAGCCCTCCCGACTCGGCCCGCCCGCCAGCGCTGCGGGCCCCGCCCTCCTTCTCGATGTCTCTCCGGGCCCCGCCTCGGCCTGCCCCCCGCCTGCCCTCCGCCTGCTCGCCACGTATCCCCGGGTCGCCAAGCTAGGGGACCAGAGATGCCGAGTGTATCCGCAGGCTGAGAGCGTGAGCGCACGGTACTGTGCACGGGGTCCCCGCGCGTGTGTCAGTGTCTTGAAGTGTCTGCGTGTGCGCACGCGCGCCCGACGGGGGCGGTGTCTTTCACACGCACCCTGAGGCTGTCGCAGGGAATGCTGGGAGGCTGGGCTGCCTGCGTACCGCGTAGTCAGAACCGGAAGAGACTAGAGAACATTCGGAAGCTGGTTCCGGGCATCCCTGCCGCAGCCACGTTTTGACGCCCTGCAGCCTCTCTCACTGCGTCGCAAAATTTAGGTGATGCAAAATCGTGGCCTTCTTGATTTCTTTATACAGTATTTGGATTCAGAATGTAAACGTATCCGAAAACTGGATGACCTATCAAAATAGATTTTTTTTTCTAAGTCAAGTTACTTCCAAGTGCAGTTGAGGCCGGTGGCGTGCGCCTGTAGTGTCAGCTACTCTAAAGTTGAAGTGGGATGATCGCCTGAACCCAGGATTTGGAGACCAGCCTGGACAACACAGCAAGACTCTCATGTCTAGAGGGAAAAAAATGTGTAGTTACAGAATTGTGAAAGTTCCTTGAACTCTCATTTTTATTTTTCAGTTCTTTTGGGCCAGAGGTTTCAATGTCTTTCTGTTTGTGCTTTTCTAATTATTTGTAATTTTCCAAGAAAGGCTGAACTTTTCTTTAGGTGCCTTAGAGTTTACAAACAGAACTACCAAAAAACAAACAAAACAACCCACTCCCCACCCACAGATAGGAAAGTTGGCTAAGGGGGTGACAACTCCTCAGTAGCAGGAGTTGATGACATTTATCCCCATAAATGGATGAGTTTGGATTTGAGACCATTGTGTGCCATTTTTCTCCTTTGCCGGCAAAGTTAATAAACTTTTTTTTTTTTTTAAACATCTTTGTTACTGGAGGATGTTATAGTTAATTCATTTCCATTGCTATACTGCAGTATTCTACTGACAGACAAGTCGTCTTCAGTTTTTTGCTTATTTTTTTTTTTTAAAAGAGAGTCTCACTGTTGCCCTGGGTAGAGTGCCTTAGCATCATTGTAGCTCACAGTAACCTTAATGTCTTGGGCTCCAGCTATCCTCTTGCCTCACCCTCTCGTGTAGCTGGGACTATAGGTACCAGTCACAAGGCCAGGCTAGATTTTTCCCAGTTTTTTTAGAGACAGGGTTTTACTCTTGGTGGGGCTGGTCTCAAACTCCTGAGCTCAAACAGTCCACCCACCTCAGCCTCCCACAGTGCTAGGATTATAAGTGAGAGCTACTGCACCCCATGGCTTTTTGCTCTTACAAGCATGATACTGTGAATATTCTTGTATGTCTTACCGTATTTATAGATGTAAAAAAGAGATTCTCCATTTGTATCTATTAATCCATATCTTCTCTGATTCTAATTATATTAGACTAAATTTTTGCCAACCTAGTCCCACCATGCTATATTTTTGTTGTCTTAGTTTATATCTCTATTATTATTTTTTTGAGGCAGAGCCTCAAGCTGTCACCCTGGATAGAGTGCTGTGGCATCACAGCTCACAGAAACCTCCAATTCCTGGGCTCAAGCGAGTCTCTTGCCTCTGCCTCCCAAGTAGCTGGGACTACAGGCGCCCACCACAACACCCAGCCA
>CAUYON010035090.1:0-36729 GCA_963573935.1 Arctocebus calabarensis
AACCCAGCAGAAGAAAAGAAATATCCAAAATTAAATCAGAGATCAATGAAATTGAAAACAAAAGAATCATTCAGAAAATTAATGAAACAAGGAGTTGGTTTTTTGAAAAAATAAATAAAATAGATAAACCTTTGGCCAGACTACCTAGAAATAGAAAAGTAAAATCTCTAGTAACCTCAATCAGAAATGATAAAGGAGAAATTACAACTGATGCGACAGAGATACAAGAGATCATCTCTGAATTCTACCAGAAACTCTATGCCCAGAAATTTGACAATGTGAAGGAAATGGATCAATATTTGGAACCACACCCTCTCCCTAGACTTAGCCAGGAAGATATAGAGCTCCTGAACAGACCAATTTCAAGCACTGAGATTACAGAAATAATCAAAAATCTTCCAACCAAAAAAGGCCCTGGTCTGGATGGCTTCACATCAGAATTCTATCAAACCTTCAAGGAAGAGCTTATTCCCATACTGCAGAAATTATTCCAAAAAATTGAGGAGGAAGAAATCTTCCTCAACACATTCTATGAAGCAAACATCACCCTGATACCAAAACCAGGAAAAGACCCAACTAAAAAGAAGAATTTCAGACCAATTTCACTCATGAATATAAATGCAATAATTCTCAACAAAATCCTAGCCAATAGATTACAGCTTATCATTAAAAAAGTCATACATCATGATCAAGTAGGTTTCATCCCAGGGATGCAAGGCTGATTTAACATATGCAAGTCCATTAACATTATCCACCATATTAACAGAAGCAAAAACAAAGATCATATGATCCTCTCAATAGATGCAGAAAAAGCATTCGATAAAATCCAGCATCCTTTTCTAATTAGAACACTGAATAGTGTAGGCATATGTGGCATATTTCTGAAACTGATTGAAGCTCTGTATGACAAACCCACAGCTAATATTTTACTGAATGGAGTAAAACTGAAAGCTTTTCCTCTTAGAACTGGAACCAGACAAGGTTGTCTTCTGTCACTATTACATTCAACGTAGTGCTGGAAGTGCTAGCCAATACAATTAGGCAAGACAAGGAAATAAAGGACATCCAAATGAGCAGAGGAAGTCAAACTCTCCCTCGTTGCTGACCATATGATCTTACACTTAGAGAACCCTAAAGACTCAACCACGAGACTCCTGGAAGTCATCAGAAAATACGGTAATGTCTCAGGATGTAAAATCAATGTCCACAAATCAGTAGCCTTTGTATACACCAATAACAGTAAATATGAGAGGCTAATTAAGGACACAACTCCCTTCACCATAGCTTCAAAGAAAATGAAATATCTAGGTGTATACCTAACAAAGGAGGTGAAGGACCTCTATAAAGAAAATTATGAAATCCTAAGAAAGGAAACAGCAGAGGATAGTAACAAATGGAAGAACATACTATTCTCATGGCTGGGAAGAATCAACATCGTTAAAATGTCTATACTTCCCAAAGCAATCTACCTATTTAATGCCATCCCTATTAAGATGCCAATATCGTACTTTCAAGATTTGGAAAAAATGATTCTGCATTTTATATGGAACCAGAAAAAAACCCGTGTTGCTAAGGCAGTTGTTAGTAATAAAAACAAAGCTGGGGGCATCACCATATCAGATTTTAGGCTGTACTACAAAGCCATAGTGGTCAAGATAGTATGAAACTGGCACAAAAATAGAGACATAGACATTTGTAATTAAATAGAAAACCAGGAAATGAAACTAACATCTTACAACCACCTAATCTTTGATAAATCAAGAACATACGTTGGGGAAATAACTCCCTATTCAATAAATGGTGCTGGGAGAACTGGACATCCACATGTAAAAGACTGAAACTGGACCCTCACCTTTCTCCACGCACAAAAATTGATTCAAGATGAACAAAGGACTTAAATTTAAGGCATGACACAATACAAATCCTGAAAGAAAGCATAGAAAAAACACTGGAAGATATCAGCCTAGGGAAAGACCTCATGAAGAAGACTGCCATGGCAATTGCAACAACAACAAAAATAAACAAATAGGACTTAATTAAACTCAAAAGCTTTTGTACAAAAAAAAAAAAGCTTCTGTACAGCTAAGGAGACAACAACCAAAGCAAATAGACAACCTACCCAATGGGAAAGGATATTTGCATATTTTGAATTAGACAAAAGCTTAATAACTAGGATCCATAGAGAACTCAAATTAATCCACATGAAAAAAGCCAATAATCTCTTATATCAATGGGCAAGAGACATGAATAGAACCTTCTCTAAAGAAGACAGACGAATGGCTAACAAACATATGAAAAAATGCTCATCATCTGTAATTATTAGAGAAATGCAAATCAAAACCATCCTGAGATACCATCTAACTCCAGTGAGAATGGCACACATCACAAAATCTCAAAGCTGCAGATGCTGGCATGGATGTGGAGAGAAGAGAACACTTTTACACTGTTGGTGGGACTGCAAACTGATACAACCTTTTAGGAAGGAAGTGTGGAGAACTCTCAAAGAACTCAAGCTGGACCTCCCATTTGATCCTGCAATCCCATTACTGGGCATCTACTCAGAAGGAAAAAAATCCTTTTATCATAAGAACACTTGCACTAGACTGTTTATTGCAGCTCCAATTACAATCGCCAAAATGTGGAAACAGCCTAAATGCCCACCAATCCAGGAATGGATTAACAAGCTGTGGTATGTGTACACTATGGAATACTATTCAGCCATTAAAAAATGGAGACTTTACAGCCTTTGTATTAACCTGGATGGAAGTGGAACACATCATTCTTAGTAAAGCATCACAAGAATGGAGAAGCAAGAATTCCACATACTCTATTTTGAAATGAGGACAATTAATGGCAATTAATGACATGGTGGGGGTGAGGGAAAGGGACAGCAGAGAGAGAACGACTGAGGAAGGGGTGGAGAAAGGAAGAGCAGAGAGAGGGAAGGAGTGAGGGGGTGGGGTCTGGTGTGTGCCACACCTTTTGGGGGCAAAACACGATTGATTGTAAGAGGGACTTTACCCAACAAATGCAATCAGCGTAAAATGGTTTCTTATACCCTCAATGAATCCCCAACAATAAAGAAAAAAAAGAAAGAAATGAGATAGAAAAAAAAAAAAGAAAAAAGATTTTTTTCAGTAAGTAGGCTTTATTACTTCTCATATCATAAAGACTTATAAAAATGGTTTTGGTAGCTTGAGACCAGAAAACACCGAATTTCCTTGAAACCCTACCACCAAAAAATTAGACTGCTATATTTTTTTCTGAGCCTACGTTTCCTATGTTAGTTATTTTTCTAAGATCACAAAAGTGGGAAGTAGGGAAAAAACAACAGGAGCCATGACCAAGATCACATTCCTCCCACAGTCCATTAAAATGCTGGTGTGAAAACCGGTAATGTGTTGTCAGATCCATTACTGTTTGTGAACCCAGATTTGGGAGTTTCTCATTAAAATTTACATTTAATTTGAGATTATGTATCAGGTCCAAACTCTAATTATCTAATGGTAGAATTTCTCATTTTTAGTTGAGAGAGCCATTTTTAATACAAGTTTGGCTTTTGACATAATATTTGTACTTAACATGGATGGAGCTGGAACATATTCTTAACAAAGTATCTCAAGAATGGAAGAAAAAGTATCCAATGTACTCAGTCCTACTATGAAACCAATTTATAGCTTTCAAATGAAAGCTATAACCCAACTATAGCCCAAGAAGAAGGGGAAAGAGAAGAGGGAGGGGAGGGGAGGGGGGAGGATGGGTGGAGGGAGGGTAATCGGTGGGACCACACCTACGGTGCATTTTACAAGGGTATATGTTAAATTTACTAAGTGTAGAGTATAAATGTCTTAACACAATAATAAGAAAATGCAGTAAAGGCTATGTTAACCAGTTTGATGAAAGTATTTCAAATGGTATATAAAGCCAGCACATTGTACCCCATAATTGCATTAATGTACACAGCTATGATTTAATAAAAAAAAAATTGTACTTAAAGGGCAGGAACTAACCTATTGAATTAAATAGGAACTGGGGACAAAGGCTGCATTTTATTTCCACAGCAATCTTAGGAGTAGGGATTGTAATAGTTGATGAAATAAAGTCATTAAGCAACTTGTTAAGGGCCAGCTCAGAAGTTAGTGAGAAGGGCAAATCCATGTCCCTTCATGCTAATGTTGTGTATCTGTGCAACCCGGCTTTGTGACTCTTTTAAGATGCAATTTGTTCGCCAGGCGCGGTGGCTCATGCCTGTAATCCTAGCACTCTGGGAGGCCGAGGTGGGTGGACTGTTTGAGCTCACAAGTTTGAGACCAGACTGAGCAAAAAGCGAGCTCTTGTCTCTACTAAAAATAGAAAAAACTGAGGCAAGAGAATTGTTTGAGCCCAGGAGTTGGAGGTTGCTGTGAGCTGTGATGATGCCACGGCATTCTACCCAGGGCAATAGCTCAATTTTTAGATTCATTTGTATAATGCAGCCGTCTCAAATATTTCCCCTTTATGTTATGGCCTTAGAGTTTTTATCACAAGTCTTCTTCAACTATTGCTTGGGAGGCCTGATCCCGTCAGTCCAGAAGTCACAGCTGCTGCTTGGCTCCGCGTAGACAGTGAAGTGCCTGGAAGCCACGGCCCCACCAGAATCTCACCACAAGCGCCACCCTGCTCGTCACTCCTGAGTTCAGCTGCCCAGGAAACTAAGGAGCTGCTCCTCACCAAAGAAGCTGCTATGATCCAATGTTTGTATCCCCCACAATTCATCCTGGCCACCAACGTGATGGTATTAGGAAGTGGGGCTCGGGGGATGATTAGATCGAGAATTCAGGCCTTAGAAAAGAAGCCCCAAAGAGCTGCTCGCCCCTCTCAACACACAAGGACACAGCTCAAAGGCGCTGTCTTTGAACTTGACAGTGGGTCCTCTCCAGACCCCAAATCTGCTGGCTTCTTGGTCTTGGACTTCCCAGAACTGTGAAAAATAAATTTCTGTTGTTTACAAGCTACCCATGGTCTGGGATTTTGTTAAACAGTCTGAAGGGGCTGAGACAGGAGCTTTCTGCTCTACAGCTGAAGTTCAGAGTAGTGACCACTGGGCTCTCACCGGAGGCTGCTTCCAGAATGTTCTGGGCCCATGCGGTGTGAGAGGGACATTGCAGGATGACCCGGCCTGCAGACCGAGCGGGGATGCCTGACCCTGGGCCAACAAACAAACAAGGACAAGTCTAACCCATGATGTGAGTTAGTGAGTGTGGGGTCCTCACTTCTGTAAGTAAAGAGGCTGGACGGATTGTCTCCCTGGGGGCGACCCTCCCTGGCTTCAACTGTATGTCTGCACATGCACTTGGCCTGCCCTCCTCCCAACACACTTACATTTTGGTAAACACGAAGTGTAGGTACATGTTATGTGGATCTGAACTTAAGTGGATTTGAAATGGTATAGTGTTAATAGTTTCGGTTTATGGACAAAAATCCAAATCCTAAATTTAAAAAAAAAAGACTGAGAACCAGGTAAGTTCGAAGTTGGCAGAAGTGCATTACCCACTACTGTGCCCTGCCGCCCCACTCCTTCATAAGTCTTAGTATCGCCACTACTTCCCTGAGAAACTGGAAGAGCCAGCCACGCACTGTGTCAATATCCTCTGGCCACCAGGTTTCCTATTTTGGGTCATATGTAAGAGATTTTGGTCACTACCAAGTTGTTATTTAAATACTGCTATTTTAACTTACAGCCTTCTAAAAAAATACTATAGAAATGTCATTTGTGCATTCATTAAAAGGCAGGTGTTAGGGCTAGTGCTAGAAATATAAAACTCTAGAAAGTCAGTCAGAGTATAAAACATTCCCATCATACACATATTATTATGTATTTTTAAGACTTTGCTCCAAACAAGAAAAAATATCCATCAATGGTTATAGATGAATGCCTTTGAAGAGCACATCTCCCATTTTATAAACTATTTCTAAGGAAAAAAACTAGTCTCAAATTATGTGTATTTTAAATAATTAGGAGACTTTCAGGAAATCATCTCTTACATAACCTGTGACTGCCATGTGAGCGCTAATTAAATATGTTCTAATGAGACTTAGATGCCAGGACAGCTAAGGAGGAAAGATCTAGAAACAGGAATGGCCAACAGCACAGTGCAGGTGGGAAGGCAGAGATTGAGGGGGATACCAGCTAAGGCTTCCTGGGGTTCCTCTGTTACAGTCATATGGGAAAGGGACTATCCCCAGGGCCACTGCCCAGACCAGGATAAGAGGGGATGGAACCCAGCAACACCTCTGGGTAGACCAGATGCCTCAGTTATAGACTCAACATTCCAGACGCAGAAGGGACCTTGGTGTCATCCCTCAGCCTGTGATGCCTCTCCCTTCCCTCCAACTCAGCAGAAGTCCCCCTCCCCCCATATGTCTTCCCTGAGCAGCACTTCCACACCCCATCGCCTCCTGAGCACCCATTCCACTTTTCCCACTGCACTGTAATTGCTGGGAATTGTAATTTTCTATTTCTCTTTCTTATCAGGATTCCCAAGTTTCTTGGGCAAGAATGGACTGGGTGGCTTTTTACCCTCAGGACGTAGCAAAGCACAGGCTCCCAACATGTGCTCAGTAGACATATGTGTAATGGCAGAAACCAGATGGGTCCTTTCATTTTGCAGAGGAAGCGCTGAAAGGTGAAGTGGCTTGCCTAGGACCACATAGCTCTTGAGGGGCAGAGCTAAGACCAGAATTCAAGTTCCCAGTTCCAGGCCCCTCTCCTGCAGGTGGTCTGGGCTACTGATACTCCAAACTATCAGTAGATCAGTTCCGGTTGCTTCCAGGATCCATGAAAAGGAAATTAATGTTTCTAATAGCCAAGGCCTTTGAGCAAATTCTCTCATTTAGGCCCTCACTTCTTTTGCCCAGGAAGCGCCTCTCTCTGGGCTCCTGAATTAAGGCTGCTCGCCACACAGTTACTGTGCACCAAAAGCTAAGGCCTCCGCTAAGGGCAACAACTCTTTTTTCTATGCAGTGCCTACGTATGTTAAAATGAGATATTATTCCCTGCAAAATAAATAAAATAACAAAGGCAAATAACAAACGCCACTTGTTTCTTTGTTTCTAGTTGGCAGTGAAGACACTATCATTGTTTTAATACCAGGATTTGAAAAATATAATGTAGAAAAAAGAACTTAACCTCAGGGGCTACTTTGCAGTTTGAGTTCCCAACCTCAGGAAAAACCCCAACTCCACCTGCATCTACACGTCTGAGGTCTCGAATGTTCCTTAGCTTAGCTGCTCACCAGACCCAGTTAATCACGAGTCAGCCTGTGGAACGCAGGAGCTAACAACAGGCAAAGTGCCAGATGCACAAACACAGGTGGTGACGGGAGAACTCCCAGCTACCTCTATTTCACAAACTCTGGCTGCCGAGTGGCCTGTAGTTTCCCCTGTTATGGGTCCCCCACGTGAAGGGAGGACTTCAAACTTGGTGTTTGTACTGACAGCAAGAATGTGCTTGAACTCATGATGGAAATAATTCTCAAGACCCATGCAGGCTATGGGAAACCACAAAAGCAGCGTCTCTCTGGCTTAAATCCACGGGCCAAGGATGTATCTGCTTCCAGGTAATTAAGGCAGACAGGTGTGGAGCACTGGGGAAGCATGGCCACATCCTCCACAGCCAGGCCTGAGGTGGAGAGACAGGTCTGCGGGGCAGGTCAGCTAGTGGGGCTGGCCCTCATGTCATTCCAGACAGCACTGGGCTCTCTAGCAACGGGGAGGGTGATTAACGCCTTTCACAGCCTCTTTACATTGTGAGCCATTCCTCATATTAGCTTTCGTGGCCTTTACTTCACACACATCGAGTCCAGCCACTACTTGTCTTGGGTTGTTTATAAAATGCCCATCTCTGTCTCTACCCCCAACTCTCCCCCAACACCCCAGAGGAGCTCAGTGGCCACACACGTCGTCCTCCTGGGACCTCAGTCTGCACCTCCAAGTGACCACCCATCAAGGGACCACTCGCCTGGATCCCAAATGCACCTGCTGGCAGGCCCGTCAGCACGGCTTGAGAAAGATCTAGCAGGACCGAATCTTCAACAGTTAATAATTCCTTATAGCTGAAGCACAAATACATCCAGGGCTTCAGTGAAGACAAAAAAAGAAAGAAAAGCAACAGCAGTAGGTGGGTGGTCTTTGTTCTATCAGGCCTCCCTGGAAGGGCTGGGAGCCTCACACTGAGGAAAATAAACAAAGCTGCAAGCAGCCTGCTGTGTGTGAAGGAGGCTCAGGGACACACACACACACACACACACACACACCAGCCTCTGTATCCACACCTGTGAGTGCTAGGGAGTATGCACACACTCATGCACACGTGCACACATAGGCACACACTATGCACTTTAGCAGGAGTCACAGGCCATCAATTCTATGATGACTTTTTCAATTGGCCCTTTCTCAGCTGCTAGCTCAGACTAGGGCAATGACCCCAGCGACAGCGCCAACCACTTAAAAACATCAATCCTCTCTAGGTGACAATATCATCTTCTTGAAAAATACAAAAAGGAACACAAACACCAGCACTGGTTTTGCAACGATCAGCCCTAACCTGGCTGAGGTCTCCTTCAGGAACAGGAGTCGCTGGTTTGGGGAGGATCCAACACAAGGTTTCAAGGTGCTCCTTTAGAGCAGGCCCCCACCCCACCCTATCACCCTCATCCTCAGAAAGCAGCCTCTTTGGGGGAGATGGTTAGTCCCTCACAATTTCCTGAGGGAGGGTCGGTGAAGCAGTCCTCAAGGCCACAAAGATCCCGAGGAGAAGAGCAAGGCCCCGGTGTGGCCTGAATTTCCTTCAGGGGTCCTGCAGACGGGTACAACCGGGGCATCTGCTTCCCGGGTACAACCACAGCATGAACACAGCCCCTCCCTCTCCACTCAGGACTGGGGACTTCCACCCTCCCGCTCGATATGTTGCTAGAACTTTCTGAAATTAAAAAACAAAAATCCTGCTTCCCCCAGTCTACCCCAGCACCTCCATGTTTTTGTGTCTGTGTAATACAGACGGGACAGAAGCCACAGGAAGGGGTTTCATCGGGAAGATGACAGTTGCATCTGGAGTGGTTTGACATTTATTAACTTAACGCAGCTCAGTGTATCCACCTGCAGGAAGGCCCACGGAGGGGCCCGTGTACCAGCCCTTTGGTTCTTTTGCTTTATTGCATCCCAAACCTGACCTTTGTCCTTGATTTGTGCCTCCTCCCTTTGCACAATTGTTGCAGTGTGTGGGAGAAGGTGACGGTAAAACAGAAATGAGCAACCTTAATTTCTGCCGTTCACAGGAACCCAATACTTTGAGTTCCTTCCCTCATGCAAACATTCATTTAACTAATAATTACGGATCATGTACTGTGTGCAGGAGAAACCCCCATGGATTTACAGTCTGGCAAGAGGAGATTGGCTAAGTCCACATGACATGGCAGAAAGAACATGGAACAAACATTGGGGGACCTGTAGCCTTTCACGGTAGTGGCAGTAAGGTGCTCCCAGAACTCTGGGATAAAATTACCTTAAGAGAATGGATGAGACAGATTCAAAACATAGCTGATGTATCCCAATACTATACATGACATATTCACAGCATAGCTCTTGTAACAGCCCCAAATTGAAAACAACCCCACTATCAATGTTGGAATGTGTTACAAAGTACATGTCACTAAACAGAATATTACACAGCCACGATAGTCCAGTGTACTATTTGCTGCGTGCAACGACATAGACATAGCTCACAAAATAATGTTGAGCAAAAAGAGTACAGTGTGAGTTTTGTTTATATAAAGTTCGAAATAGGCAAAATTGGGGCGATGCTGCTAGAGAGCCAGGAGGCAGTCACCATTGGGGGAGTGGCTGAAAGCAGTGGGACAGAGGGACTTGTAGGGTGCTGACAATATTCTACTTCTGGTAACTTGCTAAAATTCTATTGAGCTGTACCCTTTCTGTGTGTGTTATATATCTGTAAAATGTTTAATTAAAGATGTACAGATGCAGTTAGCTGGTCCAAGCAGGCAGCTATGGAAGTGAGATAAGAGGCTGCCTGAGAATAAGCAGCCGAATAAACCAGGAGGCGCTGGCTCCTTGTGTGTGATTTGACAGCAGCTCAGAAAAGGCCTGAAATATGATTATGATCACCAAGTCCCGACTCACTCAGTCACACTGTGCTCTGCCCCAAAGGCAGGGGAAACGGAGGTTGAGAATGTCTCAGGGTTTCATCTCTCACCGTCCAGCTGCAACAGGAAGGCAGGAGCATTCTGGGTGCTACAGACACACTCGACGGAGGGAGGACCCACCCGGCCTCGCGTGGCCTGGATGTGGTCAGGTTCAGGGGCATCTCTCTGGCTTCATTCTCAGTCTCCACTCAACAAGCAACCTTCTAGCCACAAATTCCACTTCCTCAGCCCAGGACCTGCTAGTGAGTTGGAAAGGACCTCCATAAAATAATTGCACTAAATAAACCAGCATCCTTTTGATAGACCTCAGATACCTGCAAAGGCCTGGAGGCAATCACCTCTGAAAGTTCTGTGACTCCTGTGTGCCAAGTCAAAAACCAGATCTTGCACTTAGTGGTTCCTCCAAAGCACAGCTCCCCCAGGCCTCTGACACCTCAATGCTCCTGAAATGGGTCACTTGTAGGTTTATTTTTTATGCTATACCATCAGTAACTTGGGTATCACCCACTTTCCACCACCTAGCAGAGACTGGGTCAATCTTCTCAAGGTTAAGACCAGCAAGGCTTTCCGGTGGTCAATAGCTACAGTAGCTCACACCTGCAATCTCAGCACTTTGGGTGGCTAAAGTGGGGGAAATACTTGAGACCAGGAGTTTGAGATCAGCCTAGGCAACACAGCAAGACCCCCAACTCTACAAAAAATAAAATTAGCTAGATGTGATGGCAACATGCTTCCACGCATCCCAGATGCTGAGGCAGGAGGATCCCTTGGGTCCGGGAGTTCTACACTGTAGTAAGCTATGATTGCACCACTGCAATCTAGCCTGGGTGACAGAGTGACACTCTGTCTTAAAAAAACAGAGGCTGCAGGGCTCAAACAGCCGCAATAAGGAGCCTATCTGTTGCCTCAGGGGTTCATTCCAGTTATATGACATTAACCATGAAACTCAGTATTCTACTAATAAACACAGAAGCCAGGGTACTACACTGGGGACGCTGGGACCTGTCCTCATCCAACTTCTCAGCGAGATCTGAGAATTTCACAACCACAGTCTGGCAGGAGGATATTTTTGCTTTATTATCCTCTAAAGCAAGCCTGCCATCCCCGCCCCCACTGTGCTCTTTGCACAGCTGTGTCTGAGAACAGGTGAAAGTGATTGCGGGTGTGGAGAGAAAGGAGAAGTCTATGTTCCATGGAGTAGACGGTGGGTGGGGACTGCTTGCACATGACTCTTAGAGGGCATGACACGCAGCTCTGAACCTCAAACTTGCTTGCTTACACATGCCCTGCCTTGGTGCAAAAAGAACGTGAACTTCCCAGAACCCAGCTATACCCACTTGCCTTCAATATATTATATCTCAGCTCTTTTTTTCTTTCAATCTTCAAATCCACATTTTTTACCCTTGATAATGAAACTGTTTCTATAGACATGGCCAACAAATTCATTCAGGAAGACTGGTGTGAGGAATCGAACATAGTCCAAGACAAAGGATGAGGCCAGTGTCTCACAGCGGGAAGAGCACGGGACAAGGAAGACCCCAAGGGGCAACCCTGGGCTATTAACTCTTCTTCTCTGAGCCAAGATTTGCTTATCCTTAAAATGAGGGGCTGGAAATAAATAATAGCTAAGTTCCCATCAGGTGAGTTTGTCTCCAGAGTCAGAAAAGGCCAACATTCTGATTTCTGATCCCATCACTAGCTGTGTGATTCAGGCAAAGTTGCCTAACCTCTCTGAACTTCTGTTTCTTAATTTGTAAGATTAAAAACAGCAATAATCATATACAAGAATAATATAATATTGAAATAGTATAATCATATAGGAGCAATAATGAATATTGCATGGCTAAAGTAAATGTAGGTTTTGCATTTAGTGAAGTGCCTGATATAGTGGAAATAATAAATAGCAAACAATAAAAAGAGCCATGAGTCTGTGTTTCTGAGGCTCCTGTTGGTGTTGACAGAATCCCAGAGGGGACACAACTGCAATCGAGGAGTAAGGAAGGAAGCAGTAACAGCGTGGGTAATGGTGTAAAATGTTCAGAAGCGGCTGGACTGCCACCTGCTCTGACCCCTCGAGTCCCAGGCCCTGGCTTTCCTGGCAGGCGTGGATGCTGCCAGCACACAGCCTGGCATCTTTCCCAGAAGCCACACCAATGACAACTCTTGAGATTTTAGTGCGCATTTATGAAAGCTGATGACACTAAGCGAAGGAGAATGGTGCTGTGCAGTCCATTTTGTTTGCATCTTACTGAGAACAGTAAGCTATTAAGAGCAATCTGCTCCACAGCAAGACGTAATGAACAAGCTGAGCCGTCTCCCCTGCTGTTGGCCAAAGCTTCTCCTTAAAAATAACAGCATCCGCTATACCTTTATGCAGAAGTGCATGCGGTAGTTAATGAAGTGCTGTGTAAACAGTTTGTTTTGGAACACTGACAGGACACTTGTTCAGTGTTCACAAAATGCTAGGGGTTTCTTTTGAGTTGAATTTGTTGTCATTGAAAACGCACCATCTACAATGGCAGAAACACATGCTTTTCCTGAAGGTAGGGAACATACTCAACCAGAATGTGCAAAATATACAATTTCTCAAATAATGAAGATGACATTTTAAGAGCATAGAGTGCAGTTTAACCCTAAATTCTGATGAGCTCACAAGTTAGAAGACACAGATACGGAAAGACAAATCCTTTTGTTCTGTTCCAAAAAGTTCACCTGCTTCCAAATAAGCACTTTATTATCTCTCCCCCTCACCCAGAGAATCCAGTGTTTGTCTGCGCTGTGAGCATGGATGTAGCGCAGAATATCCTTCTATCCTGGAAGGATGGATCACTCCAATCCGGAGTGAGGAAACAGCTAAAGTGAGGGCCAAGCTGGTGCCGAGTTGGCCATGAGCTAAGGAAGGGGCTGCTAAGGAGGGCGAGTCGGATGGCGCCAGGCCCACCAGGGCAGCCAGGGCCAGGGACCCTGAGTCAGGGTAACAGGGGTAAAATCTGGTTCCACACTTACTCGCCATGTGACTTTGGTAGGTTACTAACCCAACCTTCCTTGATCAAATATCCTCCACTCTAAAATGAGGATAAAAACTGGACTTACTACAGCAGGGAACTGTGAGAATTAAGCAACACAGACCAAACCCTGCAGACAGCTCTGCTACTGTCTTCCTCGGCGTAGGCACCTGTTCAGCTCATCGTTTCCCCGTCCTGAGCATGTGGCCTGTACATCCATTTCTCATCAGTAAGAGAGGCACGACCAGAGTCTTCTGTCCCAGCCATCATGAATTCGATAGGTATTGTAAGCACTATTAAAATTTTATTTGTTGGTGACATTGCACTGGGTGCTACACTAAATGCACTTAGTGGCTCCCCTAGAAAGGCTCACTGTGATAACGGTAAACACGGAGACATTGCATGAGCTTTAAGCAAACATGGGAATTAAATACACTGAGCATTTTCACTATTTGCAAGTTTATGTGCTATTACATGAAGAAGTTTTCTTGTGTGATCTCTCATTGCCACCTACTCCATGCCACGCTCTGCTCTCAGCAGAATGATGAGCTGCATTTTACAGATAAGGGAACCAGGAGGCAGTTAGGACAACAGAAACCTCTAGAACAGGGTGATTCCTCTCCTGCTTCACACCTTACAGTTCTGTCTGACCTTAGCAATCAGCAGACCCATCAGCCAGGTGGAAATACCAGGTAAGTACCGCTGTCCTTTTTGGCCCCACAATATGGTTCTGGAACTCACAAAAAAAGAGCCAAAACTCAGTAGATTTCAAGAACACGTGTAAGAAGGGGCCAGAGTTCTTGGCTGAGAGGGGAGGCTGGTGTGGGCCAGGGTGGAGTTGAGATAGTCACTTTCCACCGTTTGATTTCTAAGCCTCAAAGGTAAATTATGGCCCCCAAAATGCATGTCATCTTTTTTTTTAATGCCAAAAAAGAGGAAAAAATAAAAAAGGAAATGACAATAATAGCAGCAAGCAGTCTTCGTGTGGAAGCTGGAGTGACAGAGTGTCTGAGGAGGACGGTGTCACTGGAAACTCGGGGACTGGCGCAGTGACCCAGGAAGACTGTGCTCCATGCTGAGCAGGACAGACCGTGCCTGTCTGCGGCCCGTCTCGGCCTCCCGGAGTCCTGTGTTTGTCCTGTGTTTGTTTCTCCATGTGCCGACTACAGAGAAGGAGGCGGGTGGAGGGAGGAAAATCAGCAGAGAATAGGAGCAGGCCCTGGGAAAACAGCAGCGCTGAAGGCAGGGAGAGAAAGTTCCAGAAGAGGGCAGCAGCCATACTGTCCAGTGCTGAGTGCTTAGTAAGATGTGGCCAAGTGAGCGTCCCAGGTGGGTAAGCTCACCCACAAACCCCCAGGGCAGCTTTGTGGAGTGGTGAGCCTAGAAGTGCCTGCAGAGGGCCATGGGGGGGAGGGGGGAGAAGGGCCGTGGCAGCAGTGGCCGGTGAACAGTGAAGTAGGGAACACAGCAGATGGAGGGAACGGAGAGTGGGGAGTGTGACCCCAGGAAGGGAGGCGGCCTGTGGGGCTCTGATCTGGGGTTCTCCACTGAAAATCAGAAGCAGGCTGCACGCCAGGTGTTCAGCAAGCTTCCCTTTTCAATTATTTATATAAGGTCTGCACTCATTATATTTTTAAAAAAGATTAAGCACCAGTCCTATGGGAAAAAATTAAAAAAGAAAGCAAAGTACAATGTCTACATCCAGAAAATTTGAAGGGCTTAAATAGGCTTTTCACATTCAACTCTCCTAACACTTTTATTAACTAAAAAAATACTATTATGCCATTTATATAAGCATGGACTCTGGGGACGGACTGTTGGGTTGGAATCCAGACCTCCCACTGTATGACCTTGGAAACTCATTTAGCTTCTCTGGGCCTCTGCTGTCGTATTTTTAGAATGGGCACAACAACAGCATCGTCCTCACAAAGCTGTCGCCTCAAATGAATATGTGTGTACATACAGTAGGCAGGCCTACATACAGTAGGCCCCCTAAGACCCCCCATCTAGATGCTAATTAGGTCTCCTAATCTGGATGCTGCTGAGAAGGGGCTTTGCAGATGGACCTAAGGGCACTAACTAGCTGACCTTAAGGGAGGGAGGTCAGCCTGAACCACCCTAGAGGGCCCGGTGTACTCGCATGAGTCCTAACATGGAAGAGGACACAGAGGGACTTTGGAGGAATGAGTTGGAGATGAAGCAGGAGGAGAGAGGCAGAGAGATTCTAAGATGGGAGAGACGTGGCCTGCTGCTGCTGGAGTGAAGGGGCCCCTCCATGAGCAGAGAATGGCCCGGGGTCGACAGCAGCAAGGACACGGGGACCTCAGTTGTCCCATGTGTGGAACTGAAATCTGCCCACAGCATGTGCGAGCTTGGAAATGGGTTTCCCCATAAGAACCTCCAGAAAGGAAGGCCACCCCCTGACAGTGAGATTTCGGCCTGGTGACACCCTGAGCCAGGAGCAACACCCTGAGTGGTTCTGTTCCAGACTTCGGAGCCAAAGAAACTGTACGGCAACAAATGTGTGTGGTCTTAAGTCACCATGTTTGTGGCAATTTGTTACAACAATGGAAACAGGTGTGAGCCTGTGTGTACTTGTGCCTAGAGCCTGCAGGACTTTGTCCACTGAGGAAAGGAAGCCTTTGGGGAGGAGGAAGCTCAGGGCAAATCCATCCGATTTTATCCATATCCATTTCCCTTGAAAATTACTCACCAAATAAGAGGAGGACAAGCAATTGAAACACAAGCTCCATCTTCTGTGAAATTAGGAGACACAAGGACGTCCCCACACCTTACTATATGAAAGTGGAAGCAAATGAAGACCTCTGATTCTGACTACATGGCGGGCTAGTGCTCCCAGGGGCCCTGCCGCTGCAGAGCAACCAGGTCCTGCAGGTGACTCACTTTCTGATGTACCGTTGAGCTCTCCACAGGCAGGAGAAGTCTCCAAGGTCCCCCACCTCTGCAAAAAGAGTTCAGAGCAGAGTGACAGTGGTCACTCGTGGGCACGCAATAAGACAGGAATGTGTTGAGAGCTGACGCCAATGGACAGAAACGCCACCAACTTAGAGACGGGGCTGTGGGCCGGCTGCACCATGGAGCATCTGAGCTTGGGGCCCTTGTGTTGAGCTAAGGCTGAAGTGTGTAGGGTCTGCTGACCCACAGATCTCTATCAAAGTAGACACAAATCCTCTGATGGCGAGCCTCCCAATTAAGACCTGTGAGATGTTCCACAGGTAAAGAACTAGCAGTGAATTCACGATCGAAGGTTGACAAGTACAAAGTGTACAGCGAAGATGAGTGAGAACCAGAAGAAATGAGAAACAACAGATCAGGTCCTCGCGTTATAACTGTCTAATACAGAATGCAGAATAGCCATGCATAAAAAGTATAAAGTTCTGAAGGATAGCATCAGAAAGATGAGGAAGCAACCAGAACTGAAAATGGATACAGGGATGATAAACGACTTAATGAGTCATGGAAGGGCAGCACTCCTGAAGTGTGGAGGCCGGGCCGAAGCACGATGTGCAGGCCCGAAGCGCAGAGACTAGACAGAGAGCGTGCCGGGGCGCAGGGGTCAAACCAGGCCATTCGCGTGAAAGCCTGTCAAGAGGCTGACTCCAGATTACCCTGTGCAGAAGATGGAAAGTAGAGACTGAAGTAATTAAACCAGAGAAGCTTTGTACTCAGGGACACGAGACCAGGACAGAGATGGAACACCCCCCCAAAAACAATGTATGAAAACGGAAAGCAAATGAACACCTCTGATTCTGAGAATGAAAATAGAGACAAAGTAAAAACTGTGGCCTTTGAACAAGACCCCAGACCCCTTCTCTCACCCAGTTTGTGAATGTCATGAGTCAAGCTTAAGCCTCAGTGCAGGAGATCAGGGGAACTTTCTTTTGAAAAACTTTGGGAAAAGCACAGAAATGACGGGACAGAGGTCAAATCGAAATATTTGGCATTATATATGACACTGGACTTTTTTTTTTTTTGAAGGAGAGTCTCACTTTGTGGCCCTCCATAGAGTGCCGTGGCATCAAAGCTTACAGCAACCTTAAACTCTTGGACTCAAGTGCCAGGCACCTGCCACAATGCCTGGCTATTTATTTTGGAGATATAGTCTTGCTCTTGCTCAGGCTGGTCTTCAACTCCTGAGCTCAAGCAATTCGCTTGTCTCAGCCTCCCAAAGTGCTAGCCTGACACTGGACTTCTGAATAGCAACTTTGGAAGCAGAAAGAATCATTCTTTCCAAGTTCTAATTGAATATGATTTTCAATTCAGATTTTTATACCCAACCCAATAATCAATCAAGTGTAAGATTAAAATAAACATACTTTTAGATTTTTTAAATCTCAAAAATTTGCTACTTCCTAAAGCTATCATAGGGTATGCTCCACAGAAAATAAGGACAAAAACTATGAAGAGGAAAACCTGGGATCTAGAAACAGGTGATTCAGCCAGAAGAGAGGCAAAGACAATTCTCGCACTGGAAATGAAGGGAGATCCCAGAATGACTGCAGTGGCCCAGTCCAGTCCAAACTAAAGCAGAAGAGGCTCCGAACAGAACTGAAAAATCAACCACATGTATAATTGTGTACACGTATCTTTACAGAGCTATTGGGTGATACAGAAAAGTCCAAATATAAAAACAAGTCAGGAAATACATTATATAAAGAAATATTCATTAGTATACTACCTGGCACAGAGTGAACAATATTTACATGCTCAAAATACAATAGAACCTCCATAGCTGACCACCGGCCTGTACTGACTGGTCCTTAAGTTGACCTAATTTTCATAGACCAGACATGCACCACATGCACAGATTACTACAGCAGGCCTGATGTTGACCACCTCCCTATGTCGATCAGTTTGTAATGGTCCTTTGAAGGGTCAACTTATAGAGGTTCTACTATAATTTCAAAATCTGTATATGGAGTTAATCAAAATTTATGATTATCCAGATCAAGTAGAATGATATTCAAATATTTCTTTTTTTATTATTTATAAGATTTCTGGAATTGCTTGTTTTGTAAAATCATTGTGGTCTATGAGTTTATGACAGTTTGAACTTTTTGTTATTTAATTCAATTCATTGCTTAATTACTGTTGTCCTATGAAGGATTATACTGTGGTTAATATGTTAGCATAGTTGTATTCCCAGATAGTTTTTTGTTGGGAGGTTGGGCTTTGGGGGGGCAGAGTTAATACTTTGCATGAAATATCTTATCTTATAACAGTTAAATTACTTTTTCTTTTGTCTTGTGATTTTTTTTGAGGTGAAATCTAAGTTTTTGTGTGAGTAGTATTATTATAGCTATCTTGAGTGTCTTGTTTGTACTATATCACATCATACCTTTGTTTAATTCTTAATAAACTGTTCACTTGTAAAAGAAATTTATGATATAACTATGCTCAAAAGAGGAAAGGGGATTGTAAGAAAATGGACAGTAAGTAGATAATGTCCAACACGAAGGAACAGAGAGAGAAATACATGCGTATGACTTATAAACATGGAGGTTAAAGTGAGAAGAGTTGAAAGGGAGTCAGAGTAGGGGATGGGGGCACGGGAGATGGCTGGTTTGTGTTATAAGTCTTTTAACACAATTCGGCTTTTTAAACTATGTGGATATGATACTTTAGTAAAAAAAAAAATTAAAAATAAAAAGGGTGACTCTGCTGCCCTAGAGGCCACTTGTCAATGACTGCATTCACTCTGGATCAAAGGATGGGGACGTTTAAGATGATCTGTGCAAACACAATGGCATGCATCTCCTACCTCATATCCCAAGGGCTGCTTTCCTTAAGATGTAGACAATATCTCCCAGTAACATTCCCCCAGGGACCCATATAAACCATGTCTATCATCAGCATACGAAGGCTCACTAAAATTAAGCCTTTTTCACACATCGCCTAAGTTCTGTACCTAAGACAACAGCAGAGCAAATTAATAAAACTCTGTAAACCTCCAGCTTGTCTTTGCTAAGTTCACTATCATTTGCGTGGTCTGGGAAGAGGTACCTAGAGTGTAGCTAAGATAACAGAAATATAATACTTGGAGGGGATTTTAGAAGTCTGTACTATCTCAAGCACAAGTAAGAGGGCAGCCACTGTCAGCCTCATGCCGACCCAGGACAGAGGCTTCTCCCAATGTGTGGCCCTTTACAAATGGATTCCCCGAGTCAGAGAATGTTGGTTGAAAGAGAGCCCAGAAATAGTCCAGTTCAACCCTTTCATTTCACTAATGAAGAAACTGAAACAGGTTGCCAAAAATCACAATTGTCTAATGTAGTCACCTCTGGCTGGACCCAGACTTTGGCACTGGGCTCAGTCTGGGTGTTACGTTTTTGAGTGAGACATGGAAGTTTCTAAAAAGAGATTAAAAGATTACGCCGAGTCACACCAACACACCAGACACCACACCTTTGCCAGAAATAGAACTTGTAATTTAAATGAAGAGATGCTACAGTAGGCTAAATGTGGGAAAAGCCTTATTCACACAAACTCCAGTGTTTTCCCACCAAGGATCAATGCCCAGTGGAGAATTTAATGGGAAGTGTAAATTAATAAACACATGGCATCTGTGTGTTTACACAGGCTTAGCGGCTGTATTTCCGAGTCCCACAGGACCTGATCTTGCGTAAACCTCGTCCTTTCAGTGTTTTGACACCTGGGCAAACCCAGCGTTACGTCTAACCAAGGGATTTTCTTGCCAGTGATTCTCTTTCCAAATCATTCGCTAAGAATGTGCTATTGGTAAATATTGACTCTGATCAATACAGTAACTAAAAGCTCACACTTCTACACATAGGTGAGGGCTCTTTTAATTCTACATTAAAAATGTTCTTTTTAAAATTTGTGATTCTTGCCTTCCCATCCTTGAGCAAACATTTTCCCAGCCCACAATGATGTTAGGCTTTTAATTAACTCATGATAGAGCTTTTAATCAAAGACTTTTTCGGGGCCTAAATGGATTACAGTCACAGGTTCCCCCAGCCACACAATGATCTGTTTCCTCATAGATTATTAACTGACTCATGAGATTCGGCTTCCTCTTACAGGAATCGTGTCATCAACATTTGCCACTCTCTGGCAATCAATCACATTTGCTAAAGGGCTCAATGAGCTATATTTTAAACAGGATTGTGCAATATTTCATATGGATAGTTAGAAAGCTATGAAGCCCTCAAATAAAATAAAGACCCCAGTCATCCTTACTCCACCACCCGACTAAAGATTATATCCCATTACCAATACCATTGTGCTCTTTCAGGAGCCCGATTTCCTGACTATTCCTTCCCTAGACAACTAACTATTCTTGTTTTATATACAGTTTTAACAAATACAGATGCCTCCCAACAATTTATTGCTTCAATGTGCCTGCTTTTAAGTTTCATAAACACACTATATCATTGAATGTAATCTTTGGCAACTTGCTTTTCTAAATGACTAGAAGTTTTTAAGGTATGTCCATATCGTTGCGTGCAGTTGTGGCTTTTTCCTTTTTTCACTGTTGGATAATATGTCACTGTGTGGATATATCACAGTGCCTTTATTTGTTCTCCTGTTGGTGAACATTCATTGTTCAAGTTTTTGTTTCCAGTTTTTTGCAATTGTAAACGGCATTATCAAACATACATCTTCAAGAAATTGCAAAATATTTTTAGTATATATAGCTACAAATGGAAGTGTTGGGTCAAAGGGTATGTGGATGTTCTTCTTTAAAAGATAACACTAATTCTTTCCTCCAGCGTGGGACATGAACGTGAGAGATTCTGTTTCTCTACTCGTAGGATTGCCAGCGCTTGGTGATGTCAGACTTCTTAATTTTTGCCAATTTAGTGGGAGTCGAAAGCATGTCACTGTGGTTCTAATTTACACTTTCCTAATTACTAACGAGGGGGAGCATGTTTTCATGTTTTTAGGTTGTCTACCACCTGGCGCCTAATAACTTTAGGCCATTCATTTTATTGCACTATATATCACACTATTCATTAGCCCAAAATCTTGCTTGGAAGAGTGGAAAACTAGGCATACCGGGGAACAGCGGGTGACTCTAAGCGACTACTTGTCCTGGTATAATGGACACTATGGTTGACTCCATAATCACTCAATTCCTCCCCCACTACGCAGCAGCTTGTGGTTGGAGATTGGAGCCCAGAGGCAAAGGTAGGCAGGCATTGTCTCAGGAATCACTTGCCTCTTGTAAGTAATTGGTTCAGGAATGGATCTGTGAACTAAGTCAGTCTAAAGAAACAAAAAGAGACTACTGGAGGCTTCTAGAAAACTCCTTCCTTACTCTTAACCAGCAGTAACAGATATCCAGAATCTGTCTGACACTAGGTACCAAAGGGGACGCAGAAAGACCCACCTGCTCTTGGCAGCCATCCTATGACACAAGAAGAACCAATCACAGAATAAAGTTGTCTGTGTGGACGGCAGAGCTGACAGACAGAAACCACTGGGTCCTTGATTACTCTGCTCAGCTGCTTCCTGAACCAAGGTGGAACCACCTGGTGTCTTAGGTCCAACCTATATAAATCATTACATTTCTTTGTTGCTTAAGTCAATTTGAACCTGGCTTTCTGTTACTTCAACCAAAAGCCATGTGGTTTAAAAGTAAATAAGCAAAAACAACAAAAACTCCAAACTAAGAATAGCCCTCCTGACACTCAGGGGATTTGGCCATGAGCAAAAGGTGGAAGCTGATAGATGAACTTGAGGTCTCCTGTTGCTACCGTGCTGGAGGGTCGGCAAGGGACAACAGGCCAGGATCAGGTAGCAGGATGAAACTCAGAAATCTAGGATTGCAGGGCACAGGCTTTGCTACCAATGCAGGCTTTGAACCCCCCACCTCCCACCCCACCCCCGCCAATAGGACCACTCAGCTTAGTTGCTACTAATTAAATTCCACTCACAGCATCTCCTTCACCAGCTAATGCCAGCAGACTCTGATTGCTCCTTGATCTTCTTTCTCTCCGCCCTCTTGTGAAGCTTTTGGCAGGTGTTCAACCCTGGAGTTCTTGCTTATATGCAGTTGTCACCTTGATATTTCATGTTATCACCTTCCTGGTCTTCTCCTCTGGGTGGTCAGGCTCCTGTGGGCCTGAGAGAGACATCTACCCTCTCTGAGACTCTGTTTCTTTCTTTGTTACAAGAACAACACTGTAAGCGCGTCAGGCAGGTTATGACGACATATCACAAGTGCCCTGTTATTGCTAAGGCTGCTTATTGAAGCCTGACCTCCAGGGCGGTCAGTGTGGTCAGAGGCTGGGTCTCCACCTTAGAATCCGTCTAGCCCAGAACATGGAGTCTTGTGTCCTAAAGAATCTGCAATACTCTTCCTATTTGGAAGTAAAGAATTACGGAATCATATTCTTCTCAATAAAGAGAATCTGAGCAATGGCTATGTCAGCTGAAGAATGATAGTCATGTTGAGTCAGATTCAGCATAAACTAACCATTGCCGCCCTGCTAGAGACAAAACTGCCCTTCCACAAAGCAGTGAACCACCAACTTCACGAGATCAGCAGGAGGAAATGGCCCCGGGGTGCTAGTCATTCCACAATGAAACAATATTGGCCTTAGGAAGGCAGGAGCTCTCTGAAGGTGACTGTATTCCTTAATAACTGTGTTCGCAGATACCAAACAAGAGCTGACACGGTTTTAATATTAAGGCTTACATTCCACACTTTAAAATATGTTATTTAATCACAGGCTGTAAATGAACAAGGAACTATCCAAAGATACAGCTGATTTGGCTGATGCCTGAAATGATTGTTTCCAGAGAAAAACCAAGAAATATTCAACACCTCCCCAAATCACATTTTAAAAAAATTTTGCCCATTTTTTTTTACAAAGATACCCTAAGCAACCATAGCATGGTTGTCATAGAAAAAAATTAGAAACTGTATAAAGTGTGTCAAATTATTTATTATAGTCGGGAAATGTGATAAACAGACTTGGAGGAAGGAAGGAATAATAACAAAACAAAAGGAAAGGAAATAGGAAATCCAAAATGAGTCCCTGCCAACACAGTATTGTTTCTACGAGGGAATTACTTAACATTTCCAAGGCCAGGACCGAGGAGGGAAAAATTTGGATTTTCATTGTTTACCTCCCTTCAACATCAACCGTGGGGATTCTGCCTGGGATTACTATCTAGCTGAAGAAACTCAACCTATCTCATCTTCTCCGTAATAATGAACTTCATGACAGGGGTCTTCTCTTCCTGAAAACTGCTAAAATTTACTTTTTTGGACTAATGAAGGATCATTGACTGTGGTTTTGAAAGGTTACTAAGGAAAGGTATTTAAAAGATGATACGGAAAAACAAGCAAAATCTTTATCCTATTTCTCACCCAAAAAAAAAAAAAAAAAAAAGCATCACATCTGTAATGTAAACTTTCAAGCTACAAAATGCATTTATGCTTTGTTCCTTCCTCACTTTGCAAAAGGGAGCTGGGTCCTGTGAATTTCTGGACAGGGGAGTGGGCCGTGGGTTGGTTAATGGCCCGCGGGCAGCTCTAACTGGAGACTAAGAACAAGGCTGTTTCTCTGACGACCACACCCCACATTCACCTGACAGGCAAGTCATGTCAACTATCACACTGCTCCTACTTCTACTCATACCCTGTCTCTTCCATCCCTGGCCCTGGTCTGTCCACTCTCATCTCTCAGCTGAAATCTTGCAATGGCTTCTGTATTTCTCAGATCCTCACTTGCCAACCCTCCCCCACATCCCACTTCCCATATAGAAGCTATAGCGGCCTCTTAAAAATGACTCAGAACAAAATCCCATGCCCTCCCCATGATCTCTGAGGCCCTACCTTATCTAACCGGTCTCTGGCCTCTTCCTACCACTCTCCCTTACTCCAGTGATCTTCTCACCAGTCCTCAAACAGGCAAAGTTCAGCCCCACCTCAGGCCTTTGCACTGGCTTTTCCCTGTCCCTGAAGGGTTCTTCCCCCAGACATTCAGAAGTCTCCAACCCCACTTCTTTCAGATTTCTCCTCATGTCACCTCTTCAAAGATGCCTTCCCTGATTAACTCATCTAAAAAACCTGATCTCCCCAAGTCATGACCTATTACCTCACCCTTCTTGATTTTCTTCTTTGAGTCATAATAATCTGATATTACATGACGTATGTATTGGTAGACTTGCTTACTGTCTGACACTGCTACTAGACTATAAGCCCCTGGAAGGCAGGGATTTTGTCTCATTCACGGCTAAATTCTTTAGCACTGAGAATGATGCTCAGTCCTCACTAAATTTTGGTTGAATGAATGATGGAATCTGTTGGTCTCCTATGAGCCGCAGACCTAAAAGCTACAAAATTCAACTGAATCAAATATTTCTTCAAATGAAACATTTCAGACAATAATTATAAGCAGGTGGTCGCTTATATGCTTAGGATGGCACAAGTCACAAAAGCTAGTTCATCCTGTGACATGGAACACTGCTTGCATGCTGTTGTCATCCCATGAGCAAGAATGGGACTTCTTCTCACACAGAAGTCCTTGGGGAATATCAGCCGCTAAACCCTTTTGATAAGGTAGGTTCTGGATTGATGGTCTCAGAGCAAATGCTGCTTGTTACAATCTGAATGTTTACATGCTCCTCACATTCATATGTTGAAAACCTAACTTCCTGTGGGATGGCTTTAGGAGGTAGGGTCTTTGGAAGGTGATCAGATTTAGGTGGAGCCCCCGATGGGATAAACGTCTTTGTAAGAAGAGAAAAATCCTAGAGCTGCCACTCACGCCATGTACTGGTATAAAGAGAAGGCAGCCATCCGCAAACAGGAAGCCAGCCCTCACCAGGCCCCACATCTGCTGGCCTTGATCTTGGACTTTGCATCCTTCAGAACTGTGGGAAATAAATGTAGTTTAAGCCGCCCAATCTAGAGCATTTTGTCAGCCTGAACAGACTAAGATACTGTTCTACAGCAAAGGATGAAATAGCAGTGCCCACAACCCAAGAGTGTTCTCCAATCCCCAATGGAAGTTTTGCTACAAGAGTTTTTTTTTTTTTTTTTTTTTTTTTTGAGACAGAGCCTCAAGCTGTCACTCTGGATAGAGTGCTGTGGCATCACAGCTCACAGCAACCTCCCATTCCTGGGCTTCAGTGAGTCTCCTGCCTCTGCCTCCCAAGTAGCTGGGACTACAGGCGCCCGCCATAACACTCGGTCATTTTTTGGTTGCAGCTGTCATTGTTGTTTGGGGGGCCCGGGCTGGATTCGAACCTGCCAGCTCAGGTGTATGTGGCTGGCGCCTTAGCCCATTGAGCCACAGGCACCGAGCCGCTACAAGAGTTTTTTGAGCTGCAGGGGGAAATCAAGATTAAAATCAGGCAGGTTGCCACCAGTTTCTTTTCCTTCTTCTTTTTCTTTTTTCTTTTCCAAATTTTCAGAACTGAATACATTATCTAACCACAAACAAAAACAGTGACAAACACAGTTCCGCTTTACCAAAGCTATTAAGAACCCATATGAGTGAAATTAATATTAAGTATGTGAGGTCAAAATGTGCTCAATAATCCCTGCGGAACAGCCATTGAACTTAATAGAAAGGAAACACAGATACAAACTAAGGGTAGCTTTAATCTATTAATAAAGTCCCAAGTTTAACTTAACAAATGCTTTTGTACTATTCTTTGGATATACTACCACCTTTATGTGAATGTGTTATTTTTTTATTTTAATGTTTATACATGGAAAGAAATAAAGTAGCATTAGAGGAGTATGAATAAAGTGCTAACATCTGTTTCAGAAAGATTGATTCTCTTCCTTTTCAGTGGGACAGATATTTGCCAAGAGTCTCCAGAGATAATGTACCTTAAAGACCTTTCATAAATAAAAAGAAAAATCTGTGCAATGATAATATCTATAATGGGACTTACTGTTCTGCACCAAGAGAGCCACTCTTATTGGGACTTGGCCCCAAATACTGTCTGGGCAGTGCATAGTAACTCCCTGTCCCAGCCAAACTGATCACTCAGATCAATATTCTCTTTCCCCAGTTTATACTTTCCCATCTCTGCTCATGTTCATTCTTCCTGGACACTATCCTCAGCCACAAATGTCAAAATTACACCCACTGTAAGGGCTGCCCTCAATGTTCAGCTCTGCAAGTGTACACCTGCCTCCCATCTCTCTGCCTCTCTGAACTCTTCATTGCTAATCATTCCTCCATTCACAGAGCATGTTACACTTTTCAAAGCATTTTCATATGCCAAATTCAGAAGGCAAGACAAATATTATTCCAGGTTATAGATGAGAAAAAGGAGTGTTTTTTGGTTAAGGGGTTATGGAAATCTCTGTTTCTACTGCCCTTACTGTCTTCATTAAACAAGGCTTGGATGTTGGCCTGGTCTCCCTGATTAGATTATGGGCCATGAAAAGAGAGAAAGTATGTTTCCTGGTGCTAACCACACAGTGCGATTCCTTTACAATGTTTGTTGATTGGGACGGTAGAAAGAGCCCTGGAAAATTGAATTCTGGTTCTGACCCAATAACTTTGGTTATAGAATTGGTGGCAAGTCACTGACATACAGATTCCTTATCTGTCAAAAATGACGGTGTTGGGTTGAAAGCTGGACTCAGTTCACTGGTTTTACAGCTCACGCTCACAGACTTCCCTTGGTCTATGTCTTCTAGCAGTGAGACCTTCACGAATTCTCAAATTCCTCCAATGGGCCCAGTGGAACCCAACCCCCATCACTCCTTCCTATAAGGTCCCTAGGGAGGCACACACACACACATCATACACAGATCCCACATGATTACTCACGCAACCTGCAGGAGGCGGTGTCTTAGACCCAGTCTGCACATGCCTTGGCCTGACATGAATACTCACAGGAGAGTACAAACTTCTAATCCTAATCCATGAATGCCAAAATGCCACCATCTTTTCTAATGGATACCTTCCAAATGCTCTATAACTACTGAATATCCAGGAATTCCCTCGAAACATCACCTTTTCCACTTCTTAAAGTTAATTGAATTGGCAACAGAACCTACTAATGTTCTTAAAATGAAAATCCCCTCCCACCTTTCTCATTATGGTTATCACAGTCACTCTCCGAGGCAAAGAAAAATTCTCAAAATCAGAGAGCCTCCACATTCCAAATCCTGAAGTTATTTTTTTGTTCCGCCCTCAGCCTCCTCCCTTATCCAACGCTACTCTGAGCAGACTCCTGGTCCTGCCAGGCCCACCCACTCACCACCGGGGCTCTGCTACAGCCACTCTTGTCCCCTTTGACTAATCGGCCCTGTCACGCTGGGGGGTACTTGGCTTTGCAACACCACTCTCTCAATACCCTCCTGTTCACAGGAAAGGAAGAGGGGAAGAGGAAGTGGGGAAGGGAACAATGGGCCGGCTGCTGTGACCGGATACAGAAAGGCCTTTGAAGGGTCATGCAACCCGGTGTGTGCGTCTGATCCCTAGGGCTCCACAACAGTGCCTTAAACTAGGTGGGTGAAAACAACAGGCATTTATTGCCAGACAGCTCTGGAGGCTAGAAGGTGGCAGCAGGGAAGGGTGACTTGTGACATCACCCCATTCACGTGGGTATCTTCTTCCCACATCTTCCCTCGGTGTATGTCTGTCTCCTGGTCCAAATTTCCCCTTCTGACAAGGATGCTAGTCACATCTGGTTAGGGCCCACCCATGTGAATTCATTTTAATCATCTCTATAAAGACCTAATGTCTGAATAAGGTCACCTTGTGAGGTACTGGGGGTGAGGACGCCAACGTATCTTTTGGGGGCCCAAGTCAATCTGTGACAGCACAGGAGGGGCCAACTTCCTCTCCAGTGTGGGACTAGATCTACGCTCCAGGGGTCTCCTGTATCCCTGTGCCAGGAGAAGATGCCAGGCCTGTGCATGGAGACCCTCGAGATAACCCCACCAAACCGCTCTGGCCACTGTCCCAACCTGACCCTCCCGCACACATGCTGGGGGGGGAGCTGCCAGACCTGGAGGTTACTGGCTCCTGGCTTGTGATATTTGCCTCCCAGAAAGACTAGGGCAGGAGAGAGGTCTGCTTTCTCAGGAGAACATGCCTTCCTCACCAAGACACCTGTGGAACTGGGTGCACTGTATAAAGGGACAAAAAGCCCACAAATGCGTTCTGGGGTGTTCTTGTCTCTGGCCTGGTGGGAGGGTTTGCTCATGCCTTCTTACCGAAGCAGGCTGCTTCCGACTACCCGGGTTTGAGTTCAGCAGGCATCTTGGCAAGCCGAGCAGCTTCTTTCCTCTCTCAGGTGCCCTCTGTTGGAGTGGGAGTGTTTAAAGCATCCTCCACCCACAGCCTGCCTGACTGAACAGAAACCACCAAAATAGCATTTCATTTCATTCTTTCATCCTTTACCAAAAGCAAAAATAGGGGATGCAAGAAAAAAACCCCAAACTCATTTTGCCTTCTCTTAAACAGCCTTGACTGGCGTAAGAATATGAGAGATGTTAATTAATTAGAATGTTAGCTATTTTATTTGCTGAGTTGTTGCAAGCTTGCTAACCAATGCTGAAGTGTAAGTAATAGTTTGTTCTTAAAACAAATAAATGAAGATATGCAAACATTTATTGAGTACTCATCCATCATACTTAAATAAAAATAAAGGACTACACACAGAATTGTGGATTCAATATAGAAATCTTACGCTGAGATGATGCAAACTTAGAGCTCATGCCAAGAAACATTTCTGAAGGTTCCATTATCCCTTTGAGAAAAAGAAGTGAAAAGAAACACTAGCTTCCACCTGTCCGGCCATTCCGGAGTTCCACACACTGCAGCTCTGCACATGTTGACTCACTGCAAACATGTCTACAAACCTGATTATTGAGAATTTGAACACTGTCAATTTCATTCAAATTACATTTAGTATTTAGAATAAGAAAGCATAAAAGGTTAGCAGTTTGTCATAATTAGACGTATTTTTGAACACATGGTTCATGATGAAAAGCAGCAATTCAGGCTTTTCTATGTCAGTGTTTTATTCGGAAACCTCCTTCGCTTGTTTTCCTAGAAAAAACACTTTGAAATCATAGAATGCTGATTTTCAGAAAAGTTTACCTAGTTTAGCAATCCAGAAGCTCATCCCCCACCCAACATAAGGAGGACCACGGCAGGGCTCAGCGTCCTGTCCAGCCCAAGTGGCCCCCAGAACTGTAGGGCACCCATGCCGCATGTCAGGGACATGTCAACCATCAAATCAAAGAGGAGTGCGCCATGACACACACGTGCTGAGTGGCCACCATAGGACAGGCACTGAAGTACAGGCTAGTGGTCCAAAGGCCACCAAAACGCCATCCCGTCCCGGGGCCTGCAGTTTGGTGAACACACCACTGATGCCTGCAGCCTTGTGGTGCTGGCTGTGTGCCTCGCCCTGCTGGGGGCTCACTGCTGGCCATCCTGTCACATCCTGTCCTTGTCCTTTTGATCCCACCTGCCAACCTTTCCATTCATCATCTTCTCTCCACTAACCCGCATTTCTGGGTCTTTGATCCCATATCCCTGCTCAGAGGGTTCAGCATCTCCCACCTGGATTCCCGGGGGCCCTCCTCCCTCAGGGCTGGCTCTGGCCAGAAAACTCCCATGCTGGGCAAGGTTCCTGCTTTGCAGCCACATTTACCCCCCTAAAGCCCTGCGTTGGTTCTTATTCCCCTGCTCAAAACCTCCAGCTCCTCCCTGCTACCAAGTGACGTGCAGACTCCAGCCTGCTTCGCAGCCCCACACTTGAGATGCAGCAAGTAACCTGGACTTCTCGGCGGCTCCCAAAACCACCTGCACTGTCTTCCTTCTCCGTTCTCGTGACCACTGCTCTTTCCTGCCAACTTCTCCCGGGAGCCCTGTGTCCCCCAGGGTGCCCGCCTAATAACCTCCTTCCCTGGACCCCTCGTGGGCCTGCTCTCTGGCTGCTGGGGGCTCGGGGAAGGCTGTGGATCCCATCGTCCACAGCATCTGCCTCTCTGGAACTTGAGCGCAACAGTAGCCTAGCTAACTTTTTTATTGTTCACCATGCAGTAAAAACAGGAAATGCAAAAAGTTTATATTCTATTCCAATTTTAGACTGCTTGAAAAAAAAGAAAAGCTCATAGTTTCACAGGACAACAAAATGAGAGCTTATTTAAATGCTCCAAAAAAGTAAAAGTTTGCGTCTCTCTAGTAGAATCCACAGATGGAAGCTTTGAGGGGGAGGAGTTTGCATTAACAAAAAAACAAAACTGTAATCTCCTTGAGGTACACTTTTTCTACTTCCATTTTAGAAAGAAAGAAAAACAAACCCAGAGAGGCTCCGAAAGAGGCTCCAGCCTTGCGCAGCGGCATAACACGGCTATAAAGAAAAGCTGAGAAATGATTTTAAGTGACATGATTTCTAGGGAAACATGAGATAGGAAAGTGCAGTTTTGGGGGGGCCAAAATAAGAAGAGAGTTTCAAGTTGTCAATGAGCATTTTATCACTTGCCTATTGGCTTGGCTGTGCCTGTTATTATTTGAGAGTAGGATATGAGTTCAGGATATGAAACAGATTTGAAATTATGCATTCAGGAAATGAAATGGATTTGAGATTTTAGAGCCTATAAAATGCAATTTAACATTTTCTTTTTTGGTATTTATTCAATTTTTAGAAGTTATTTCCTTTTCAACTTCCTTAATGAAACAAAGCGAATTGTGTTGCAACAAAAGACTGTAAGAATGGGTGTTCTCAAAGAGGCCATGGTTACTTTTCTGCAAGAAGAGTAAGTTATGTTGCTCTTTGTTAAAATCTGCCTAGGGTCTGTGGCATTTTGCACAGACTTGGAAAGAACTTCAGCAGCCCTGCAGTCTGTCCACATGTCGTTTTCTAGCTGCCCTTTCTAAACCTCAGGTGCGTCATCTTTCAAGTGGAAATAAGAACAAATCCCTTGCCTCCCCGTCCAAAGCAAAGACGTTCTTATCACTGCCATTAGGACGTCTAGGGGGGGAGGATGCTGGCAGAGAAGAGGGTCAGAGAGTGCAGGGAAAAGGCAGGGAAGGGCCAGCATCCAAGGACAGCTGGTCTCCTGTCTTTGTGTCAAATAGTTCACAGGCAGGGCCTGGCCATTCACAGTCAAATTCACACACGTGATGTCCCATGGACTCCAGCTTTAGCACATCACAAACGTGGGGACTCTAAAGATATCTCAGAGAGTATCTAGTCCAACTCACTCATTTTAGACTTGAAGAAACTGGGTTTGGGGTCCCCTTGTCTGTAAAGAAGCGTGTTCCCCCCCATAGGAGCCCTCCCAGCTCTCAGTCCCCACCTATCTCATGGTAAAGTGATTTGTTCACGTCCTAGACTGTAAACTACATGATCCCGGGGACTTTTCTTAGTTCACTGCAGTGATCCCAGCAACTAGAACACAGTGTGATACACCAAAGATGCCCAGTAAATGAATTAAATGGGTAAACCACAGTGTTTCCTCACACATGTCCACTACCTGACCCAGAGCCTTGCTCCCCAATTTCAGAACTGGCTGTGCTGCTGAGCCTGGAACCCCACACCCCACCCAACCCTCTCAAATGACCACTGAGGGGGAGGGGCAGAGGTAAAGCTCCAAGGGTTTTGGATTAGCAGAAGGACAAGGTGGCTGGGACTGGGGACAGGATGAGGCTGGGGAAGGGTCCATTGTGGCTTTCAGCAGGGAGGGGACTCCAGAGTGCAGGGGAGACTCCTCAGGCAGAGATGCTCGCGGCCTAGACTCAGGCGGTGCTACCGAAGCTGACAGGGAGGCTCAGCTGATTTTCCTTCCTGGGGGGTGGGGATAAGAACTTCTCCCAGCCAGCCCAAGGGGGGAAGTGGGAGGCCTCAGGCGGGTGAAAATGGCAAATCAGCATGAGAGATAATGCGATAATCAAAATAATTATTCCTCAGGATTAAGACTGAGACGCTTGCCACTTACAGACTCTGTCATTACAATCACCCTCAGCCATCCATGTCCATTCCAATTTCCTTTTATCTGTCAGTTTGTCGAGCCAGAGCTGTTAGTCGGGTGACAGCCAAGGCCTCTTGTCAATAAAGTGCCTTGTTAGTGAGACTTGAGCCAAATGAGGGAGACTGAGGCCTGGGGACTCCCAACCAAAAGGGCTGATCTGAGCCTTTGATTTCTGAGTTGAACAGGTTACATTTTAGAAACCTTAAATTTTGGCTCGGCGCCTGTGGCTCAGCGGGCTAAGGCGCCAGCCACGTACACCTAAGCTGGTGGGTTCGAATCTAGCCTGGGCCCGCCAAACAACAATGATGGCTGCAACCAAAACAAAAAAAATGGCCGGGCGTTGTGGCGGGCAACTGCAGTCTCAGCTACTTGGGAGGCAGAGGCAGGAGACTCGCTTGAGCCCTGGAATTGGTGGTTGATATGAGCTGTGATGCCACGACACTACCCAGGGCAACAGCTTGAGGCTCTGTCTCAAAAAAAAAAAAAAGAAACCTTAAATTTTAATGTAGTCATTCGCATTCAGCTCATTCGCAGTAGTTGATAAAAAAGAAATAAAAGAGGAAACTATATTACATATAATCTCGTTATAATCATGATCACGGAGTCTCACAGCTTTTCCATGTACACAGGCTCTCAAATTCATCTCCTTTCTTTTCATTTCCAGGAGCACTAACCTAGCCCACTCTAGCGTTTCATAAACATTCACTGAATGCCCACTAAATGCAAAGCAGTGTGCCAGGCACTATGGGGGAGCAAGGCATACATGGGGTCCCGGTCCTTGACTCTAGGAAGAAATCAGAAAAAGCTCAGGATGTGGGCTCAGTCTAACAAATGACCAACTCTCCCTGAGAGGAGAAGAGGAAAGGCACAGACAGGTTTTGAGCTCGTCTGTGCAGGTGGATCTGCTTAACACAGGCCCTCCCTAGAATTCACACACCCCCGAATGTGGCACAGGGAATGAGGTGACAAGTGGGTGCTGTCAGGCGGGCAGTGAGAAGTGCCACATTGAGAATGAAATACAGCACCTTGTGTGTGATCAGGACGGGGCGGCCACACTCCGGCCACCCTCCCCCACTCCTTGTTTTGCTTGTATCTAAAATGGGGATACTGATCTTGCCACATTATGTTAAGATTTAAATGAGATCATCTTTGTAAAGCTTCTGCCCGAGTGTCTGGCATTTCTAGGCATTCAGTAACACAGATAATAGTTGCACTATTTGTCTTGTCACGACCCCCCTGACATCTGCCGGCCCCTCTTTGGTGGCTTCCTTTGTGCACTGCCCAGCTCTCCCCACTTCTTTATCTGAGGGCCTCATCTTCCTTTATCCTCCTCTTCTCTACGAGGCAGTAATGAATATTTCCGTGGAAGTCCCATTCAAGACAGCTTCTCCAAGAGCCCCTCCTGGTCTTAAGGAACGTGCCAGAGCCTCTCCCGTGCATGAGCCTTGGCAGCTCACAGACGATTCCCGTTACATTACGCACTTGATTATAGGTCGCCTTTAGAGTTTTCCAGATAATTACAAATGGTAATTAGTTGATGGCTTCATGTAGACATACCTTGCCTTCCTAATTAGAATAAAAGCTTTTCAAGGCCAAGGCTCACATCTGCATTTCTTCATCTTGCGCCGACCTGATGCATTGAGGGTGCAATGCGTCCAGATGCAGAAGACGCCTCGGCTTAATTACTTTTCAAATATTAAGCAGATAAAATCACCCAAGTGATTTTCCTAATTGGAATTCAAGCATTTAAAACAGAATTGGAAAACTGAAAAAGACAATGATTTTTTTTTTTTTTTTTTTTTTTTTTTGGACACAACCAAAGTTAATCTTGGAGACCCTCGTGGTTCCTCACTGCCACTGCACATAGAAGACCTCTCATCCCTGTCTCCAACTTTCTCATTCCAATAAGGACACAACTGTTCACTTCATTTTTCTGTATAGAGACTGAGCCATCACTTTGAACCCTCCCTTTCGCCCACACTACCACCCCATCCCACTGACATCAGGACAAAGATTCTGCATTTTCTGCCCATGTCTCCATCTGCCCCGCCGGTACCCAAGGGTGCATCACCATCCTCTCTCCCTTGGTTTTGGCAGAAGCTCCCTCTCTGGTGTCTGGCCACTCCCTGTCACCTCCTCTCCTCTGTCAGCAGCCAGAGTGGGCTTTCACCACCACACACCCAACCCTGCCACTCCTGGAGAAGAAATCTGGAGTGGCTTCCTAGCACCTGCAAGGAAAACCCACATTCCTCAACCTCCTCGTCGTCGCCATCAAAGAGGTGATAGTTTACAGTTCTTATCCTGGACATTTGAAGACTTGCTAGGCAGTGTGCCTGCCACATGTGGCTCAGTCCTTTCTTGGGTTTCAGACGTATCTGAGTCAGCCCCCTCCCTGACAATCACCACTACCCCCCCATTTCAAAATGCACATGACACCTGCACCAAATAACAAAGAACATTCTAAAAATTTAAACCTTCTGGAAAAGGAGAATAACATTGTAATGTTTTCTAACCATTCAATAAAAACAATTGAAAGAAAAAAAGGTGTTTGAAAAAAGGACCATTTTTCTTGCAAATTTCAAAAAAAAAATCAGCAGTTCTTATCAGGGGATTTTTCTTGGCTGCAGCTTTTATGCTGTTAAAACTTTTAAGCTTCTTTTGTGTACTGAGTTCGTGTTACAATTTAAACCTCCAGGAAAGTTTTCATTTTCTAAAAATTTCAACTCTAAATATTCCTATGTGAGAAGAACAAGGTGAAAACCAAAATGAGCAATCTGAGATTCCCTCTAAATTCTAAATTCTCAGGAATAGTTAATTGGATTAGGTGCGCTGGTCACATTCTCAATTTGTAAATATCTTTGCTGTCTGAGAGAGCTCTGCTGACAGAAGCCCATTTACTTGTACAAAACACCACAAAGCAAACTCCTGGCAAGGTGAGGGTGCCCTGAGCCTGGCAGATAACCCATCCAAGCAAATGTGTGTGCTTAAATGTGTGTGTGGGTTTAAAAATAAAACCCACAGCATGAATGAGCTTATGAGCCATTTTATAAGGTACAAACAGAACTGGCAATAGCCATGCCCTCTACCTGCCTAAAGACAGATAAATACTAAACCAGGACTGAGTAAAGATATGACATTTATGACCCAGGCACTCTCGGAGGAAGAAGGACCCAGGAAAATGTAATTCTCCTCTGTGAAGCCAGGTATATAACTACAATGAAAGAAGCCGGTGGCCATTTAGAATCTGAAAATTAAGCTCTTAAATGCCCCTAAAGATGGTATGCTCTTCAGACATTTTGAGTTTCAGATTAAACCTTCTGGCTCTCTTTACAGCACTTACTAACTGGACACAGATGTTTTATAACCTCTCCTAAAACCAGTGTAAATTCAGGGGTTTGGGGACCACAGGAGAAGTGGAATTTCAGATGCAAGGACCCTCAAAGAGTAGGCCCTAAACTCCTCACTTGAATTTAAGTCAAGAAGGAACCTCCCTCATGTGCTCCCTAGTGGGGGATCCCCAGGCCTGAAGTCTGACGGAACAGAGATCCCCAAACCCGCTTTTATCTGCCCCTCCCCCCAAACTAGGAAGCAGGTCGGCTGCCGAACACCAGCAAAATCTACAGAGCCAGAAAGGAGGGTGCTGTCTCTGGGAAGGGAGGACCCCAGGGAGGCAGGCGGGATCCTCAGTGGGGGCTGCTGCCATCCCTCAGATCTGGTGGTCCACCAGGTGTGGCTCCCAGCACAGGGCATCTTATAAGTAGGGAAGGGTGTGGGGACCTGTGAGAGCCTACAAGGCCTGGAAGGGAGCAGAGGAGCAGCTCTGGGACAAGAAATCACCAGGGAAGCTGGCTGCCAGTCCTGGGGCTGCTGGCCTGGCTCTCGATCTCCACCTAATAACACTTGAACGACAAGGAAAACCATGATCTTGATGACAGCCCTGTGTCGGCTGTGCACCAGCCCAATGCTACTGGAAGCTGCACGCACAGAGGTGAACCGCTCTGATCCAGAGTTTAGTCCCAGCCCCACTATTCGCAGGGGGGTCAGCCCCAGGAGGGTCAGTACCTGAACATGAGGGGGTTACTCATTTCCATTAGGGCTGTGATGAGGAGCCCTTTGTGATCCTATGTCTGACATAATGTTCTTTTGTTTGTTTGTTTATAAACAAAAATTAAAAGTAAAAATTTTATTTTGGGTGGCTCCTGTGGCTCATCGAGTAGGGTGCTGGCCCCATATACCAAAGGTGGCAGGTTCAAACCCGGCCTCGGCCGAACTGCAAAAAAAACAGAAAAATAGCCGGGCATTGTGGCAGGTACCTGTAGTCCCAGCTACTTGGGAGGCTGAGGCAAGAGAATTGCCTAAGCCCAGGAGTTGGAGGTTGCTGTGAGCTGTGTGACACAGCCGGGCATTGTGGCAGGTGCCTGTAGTCCCAGCTACTTGGGAGGCTGAGGCAAGAGAATTGCCTAAGCCCAGGAGTTGGAGGTTGCTGTGAGCTGTGTGACACCACGGCATTCCACCAAGGGCGATAAAGTGAGACTCTGTCTCTACAAAAAAAAAAAACAACTTTATT
>CAUYON010035094.1:0-26573 GCA_963573935.1 Arctocebus calabarensis
TTTAGTTAGTATGTCCCTCCCCAAACGGGGCACAGGACTTTCAGGGACGATTAGGGAGGCATGAGAGAACAGCAAGTCATCCCAATTGCAGCTTAGAGGCTGGGCGAAAAATTTGGTAACCAGCTGTCCAGACATCCCCTGTACACACACACATTTTTTAAGTTCAAATTAATTTAAGGGTACATACAATTAGGTTACATTCTTTTACATTTGTGATGTAAAGTCGAAACTGCAGTTGATCCCTCACCCAGGAGACAGGCCATACACCCCTATGTCATACCTATTAGGTGACAACTTGCCACCCATATATATATATACTTTGTGTATATATATATATATATTTTTTTTTCCTCTCAAGAACAAGGGAATTGTGCCTCTGTTTTCAAACACAAGCAACAACTTCAACTTTTCTAAGTCTCCTATCTGCCTGTCTGGTCTACCCTAGAAGTTTTAGACTTACCAGTCTCCACAATCATGTGAGCTAATTTCTTAAAATAAACAACATATGAGGTCTGAGAATTAGGTTGCAAACTCATCCTAGAAATAGTGCTACATACCTCAGTGCTGAATATCACTACGGTCACTTTCAAAGTGCTGACTCTTCTTGGCCATCTGGTGGCTCTATGATGACAGCACTCATGGCCATTCCAGAAAAAGAATTCCAAAATTGCTTCGAAGGGTGGACTGGGTGCTGGTGTCAGTGTACAGCTTTCCAAGAGGAGTAACTCAGAGGTGACCGTGGTGATATTCACTAATGAGTTCATGAACTTGTCTTATCTCATATATGATCTACATAAGCAATACCTATATATGTGTGTGTATGTGTATACTTACCTGTGTATGTTTATGTTCTGTTTCTCTGGAAGATCCATAACTAATATGACATATCATTTTTGTATGAATAATTTTTATTTTTATTCATAGGTGGCATTGCATTAACATTTAGTTCGAGAGTATTGAGGATAAATATCTTTGAGAAAAATCAAGGTGTAGGTATTTTTGATTAAAACCCCTCACAGTTATCTAAGGGACATTGCTGCTGCCTCTGTGCGGCTCTGGGGTTCCCCATTAAGGACACAGTAAAGTCCCCATTACCAAAGGTCATCAGGAGAGCTTCCATGTTCCTCACTGTATAAAAACCTGAGTATGATATTAAATTCTATCACCACAATATAAGAAGTGACAAGTGCCAATATTTACATGTGCTCTTGGTTTTAGGAAGTACATGCCAAAAATACAAGCTTGATAGGTTTATGGATCCCGCCTATCCCTGGTTACATTTTGGTAATTATGGGCACATGCAATAATGAGAAACAGAATTTTTAAGTTCTGAAGAGTATCTTGTCTTCACCTTAAATGAAGCCTTCCTTCCCTATTACAGAGATTGTCTTTTTTGCTCTAATTCTCATTACCCTGAAACTCAAAGAACCATTTTCAATAGAGCCCTTCTCCCTCCTTCATAGAAAATAAAGTATTTTATTTTCATAAATAAACAAGTAAAGATCCAAATTAGTTAGAGTGTCAAAAAATATTTCAAATGTTAGAAGGAGAAGCTTATCTTTCCTCTAGTGAAATCTGAGAAGGGAGGTACTAAAAAAAGACTTGTGTTAATGGTCTCTAGGTAGGCTAGGTTTTTCCATGACTATGAGAAACGTCAAAATAAATCTTAATGGCACCTTAAAAACAAAGGTTTCTGTCCTTATACCATGAGTCCATGCAGCGTCTACAGAGGACTGGGCTTCGCATACCCAGTTCCCAATCTCAGGCCGGGAGGGCGTCCATCACGGAGGGCAGGAGGACAGTGAATCATTGGCTGGTTTTGCAGTGTTTTGTCTGGAAAAGGCACAGACACTTCCACTCACATTTCACTGGCCACAGCCAACTTCAAAAGATCTAAGAGGGCTAATTTTACCATGTACCTAAAAAGTGTGTTAACCAGAAATAGTTGACAAACAGCTCCAGTGATCACCACATTCTCCCTCTGGCTGATTGGGGCAGGAAGGTGATTGTTATAAACATGACATCTAAAAGGCACCACGGAGTTGATCTAGACCAGCAGTCCTCAGGCTGTTTAGCACCGGGGACCAGTTTCATGGAAGACAATTTTTCCACATACAGGGTGAGGTGAGAAATGGTTTCAGGGTGACTCAATGACATTACATTTATTGTGCACTTTATTTCCATTATTAGTACATTGTAATACAGTAGAACCTCTCTAGTTGACCATCTCCTTACATTGACATTCTCCTTGAGTTGACGTAAGTTTCACAGTGGACATGCACCACATGTACGTATGAGCAGAGTAGACCTTAGATTGACCATCTTAGTAGGTTCATCAGTTTGTTACAGTCCCTTGGGTGGTCAACTTACTGAGGTTCCTAAGGAAGGAATTACACGACTCACCATGATGCCAAATTAGAGGGCTCCCTGAGCTTGTTTTCCTGCAACTCGATAGTCCCAGCATTCGTATCTCTGCCTCACTGCCCCTCGCATCATCAGGCATCACATTCGTCTAAGGAGCATGAGACCCGGTCCCTTGCATGTGAGGTTTACAGTAGCGTTTGTGCTTCTATGACAATCCAGTGTTGCTACTGAGCTCACAGGGCAGAGCTCAGGTGGTGATGCCAGTGATGGGGAGTGGCTATGAACACAGATGGAGCTTTGCTGGTCCCACCACTGACCTCCTGCTTTGCTGCCCAGTTCCTAATCAGGACATTAATCCACAGCCTGGGCTAGTTGGGGACCCCAGATCTAGACTCCAGGATCATTACTAAGCTAACACTAAGGAGCATCTACTGTGCTGTGAGCAACACATTAACCCACTTACACACATGTTCTCATTTATTCCTCACACTACCCTGCAAAGTACTATTAATTTCATAATTATATGGAATGAAAGCTGACTCTTAAATATTAAAGTCATTTAACCAAATCATACCCCTAGTGAGTAATGGAGTCAGAATTCTAACTTAGGACTATCTGATTTCAGAATCAAAGCATTTAAACTCTTCTGCTATTCAATAGTACTTTCACTGTTCCTAACGAGAGTTTGAGAATCAGAGACATGGATTTAAATTACCACTAAAGAGTTGGGAAAGATAAAAAAAAATGGTGACCTAGATAAATGAGATGATATGGGAGCAAATTTAATTGTTTTCCATGTAATTTAAGTAAAGCTTGAGTTACATTGAGGACCACTCAAATAGTACCAGTAGAAGCGAAATGTAGAATATTATATGAGAGTTATTATTCATTGAATCACTCTGGCAAGACACTAACTTTCTTTGTTCCTCAGTTTTCATATCTCTCAGTTCTAGTACTAATAATATAGCTTAAAAACTGGTAAATGGCCTAAATTAAAGCTTCTCAACAGTTAAAATGCAAGTGGTCAGTAATTATAAGATGACATTATTTTAAATAAGTCAATCTGTATAATCTTATTTCATACACACAATCTATGAGTTAAGTACTATTATTTTTACCGTTTTATAGTTGAATAAAATTAGACTAAAAATGTTTGAATAATGGTAGAATCATAATTGAAATCTAGTCCTCTCATTAGAAGACATGTTGTTGTCACTTCAAAAGACTTTTCCTGCAACAGCCAAAGACAAGAATAACCTTCAGATATCAAGTGAAGGTAACAAATTTCTTCCTTTATGTTTGTAATATAAACCGTTGATTTATTCTCTTTCTAGATCAGCACATGTGGATAAATATATGGAAAACGCACAAGAATACCCAGATATTAAATATCACTCACTGAAGTGGAGATTATTAATTGTATTTTAAGCCAATGCCTCATTTTGAAAAAGCATAAACATATCACACCTCCTTAAAAATCTGAATATTCCTTATCTCTTTATAGTACCTCTAGAAACCATATACTTTTTTCCTTTTTGTCTTTGGTTGAGACGACTTGATTTAACTTTTGACTACTGTAAGCTGTAGGTTGAAGCTATCTCATGAGAATCACCTTATTGTGCAGAGCATCTTTTCACCGCGTTTGTTGATGCCATGATCAGTCATTCAACCAAGACATATGGGCTGCTTGCTCGTCTAGTCTTCTTGCTGCAACTATTGAGGGAACAACAGTGAACAAGACAGACAGGGTACATGACTCAGAGATCTCACATGCTGATGGGGCAAAGACAAGCCTGAAATTAATCATCCATTCTATTTATACATAAAAATATCAATTAAACTGATTCACAAATGAAAAGGAATAGTCATCCTGTGAAATTTGAGGACATAAAGTCTAGTAGAAAGATCACCCTACGGTAGAAATAAAATGAAAATATTGAGGGAAGAAAAGGCAGCCAGTTCCAATGGTGTATTGAAGGGAGAAGAGTGGTATAGACAGCAAACCAGTAGCTAAATTATTACTGTTTGGAAAGAAAGGAAAAATATTTTCACTTTTGAGTGCAGTTATGTTGACAGAGTACCTGGGAATTCACAAGTGCACCCTCAGAACAGGATGGCGATGTGTTTGCTGAATCCAAGCCACTCAGAACCTGCTCTGCCTCTCAGAGTTGCTGCCCAGGGGGGCTTGTCACAGCAGGAATTGTCCCTTTGTCAGGGCAGGAAGATCTGGGAACATTGCCTCTAATGTCTTCGTTTTTCCTTTTCTCAATAAAGTAGGGCTACTACAGACAGATTTTTACTTAGCACATCAATACATTTTCATTATGACTAGCAATTTATCGTTCTTTCAATATAATCATCAATCACTTCAAAATGCTCTCACAGGCAACATTATTTTTCTTTGGTAAAAGATTAAGATGAATGATGTGAACGGATATGCTGTAGCTCACACTTATAGGAATTTCTTGAGGGAACTAGGTCATATATGCAGAAAATCACTAAAAAATTAACATTTTACTCACATAGTGCTCATGGAAATAACCATTGTCTTGAACACTTCCATTGAAAATCATAAAGAAAGTTTTCAGCCATAAAGGGAGTCATAGAACATTCTCCTCTGTGTCAAGGTACCTTTAGTCATGAAATAAACATAGCCTGGCTCCTTCCCTTCTCCTAAAACAGGCAGCCACTGTTCCTTTTCTTTGATCTGGAGTATTTTTCAAACCTAAAATAATAATAATAATAATAATAAAACATCAGGCAAGGTGGAAAAAATATTCTAAGGCAGGTAAAATATTGTTTATAACACTAAATTCAGTATCTTAGATAAACATAAGGATTGTTAGAATATGCAAACAGTTCTGAGAATGGGTTATATACTGAAAAGGCTTTAGTGGATGAAATCTTTGAGTGTATGTTAAAATTTATTTACTGACTTTTTTTCATTCAAACACTGCAGTTATAATGAATTTTCTGTTCATGAACTATGGCTAACCTGTCTGCCTATATCAGAAGCCAGAAAATGCTATTGAGGCAATATTTTAAGGAGTTACTAATGCACCCTGGCAAAAATACGAAGTTAACCTATTTCAGTAAAGAAATGTCACATTTAGGGAATTAAAGTAGGTATTTTAATTTGTTATTGTGTAAAGGTAAGAAGAGCAAAGGAAAAATTATAAATACAACTTTTATAAAATCCAAACTTTAAGGGAACACCTGGAGAAAAAAGTACTGGAAAATTTGGTAAACTCTGTAATCCTCAGCCTTTTAGTTCAGAATCATTTAGTTGTTGTTCTAGTGGTTTTGAGTTACAGGCACCAACGTGGAATAGTTCAACCAATAAGAGAATTTGATAGAAGGGTGAAAGGCTAACAAAGCCCAGAGCAAAGGGTATTATTATTATTATTATTATTTTATTGTTGGGGATTCATTGAGGGTACAAGAAAGCAGGTGGAAAAGATATTCTTAGTGAATAAGCAAAACCAACAAGAACCAGAGAGTACTGTCTGCTAATCCATCATGGCTCTATTTTATATCTCTGTTTCACTCTTTTTTTTTCTGCAGATCAATTTTCTCTGTTTCCATACCAATTTATACTATTTTATTTATAGGATTATCATGAAGTCTGAACACCCATTCCAAAGTCTTTGGGGATGGAAACTCAGGTTAACAAACAGCTGAGCTCCCTGGTTGCTCAGCTGGGAGCAGGTACATGTTTCTGATTCAATCATGGATAGCCAAGACTTCATGGTCACATTATTCAAACATTAGTGGGGGACAATTTTCTGTAGTGTGAGCCTTTTCTCACTGCAAAGGACTTGTAAAAATAATCTCACTTTCCTATATGCAGAGAAAGATGTTATGTTTTCAAGTGTAATATTACAGCACATGTGTATCTGTGATGATCTTGTGGTAACGACCTCTCCAAACAAATCAAGAGGAGAATGTCTGCACCATTCAAAATAATTCCTCTACTAGGTATATATCCAGAAGGCCGAAAATCACATTATAACAAAGATATCTGTACCAGAATGTTTACTGCAGCCCAATTCATAATTACTAAGTCACAGAAGAAGCCCAAGTGCCCATCATCCCACAAATGGATTAATAAATTGTGGTATTTGTACACCATGGAATATTATGCAGCCTTAAAGAAAGCTGGAAACTTTAACTCCTTCATGTTTACATGGACAGAGCTGGAAAATATTGTTCTAAGCAAAGTGTCTCAAGAATGGAAGAAAAAGTATCCAATGTACTCAGCCCTCCTATAAAACTGATTTATAACTCTCCTATGAAAACTATAACCCAAGTACAACACAAGAATTGGGGAAAGGGGCAAGGGAGGGGAGGGGCGAGGGAAGGCTGGGTGGAGGGAGAGTGATTAGTAATTGATGGGTCCACATTTATGGTGCATCTTAGAAGAGTACAGGTGAACTTACTAAATGTAGAATACAAATGTCTGTACACAATAACTAAGAAAATGCCACGAATCTTATGTTAACCAGTTCGATGAAAATATTTCAGATTGTATATAAAACCAACACAATGTACCCCATGATTACATTTATGTACACAACCATGATACAATAAAAAACAAAACAAACAAACAAACAAATACAGAAACTACTCCCACGTTTGTTGTATCATAATAGAATCTTGAGGTAATACTATTTGAGCTTTCTGGTTTGTCTCTGTCCTCGGTCTGAGTGCCAAGCCTCCACCAGTACCAGCCCCCCTGCTCCCAGCCTGATCTGCTTGGAAAAGCTGCATCCGCCAGACGAGGTCTACGTTTGCTAATTCAGAGTGCAGCTTGGACGTTCGTAATTACAGTCCTTGGTTAAGAATCCTTATTTTCCTTCACTTTTGGAAATACTTTTAAACAGACAGGTAGGAGGATGTTTTTCAGACCTGCATGTGCATTCCTGTTACAATGCTAGTGGCACAGATATTTGAATACTTGGAGGCTACTCACTAATAAAATTTAGTATTAGAAGGGCCACTTTATACTTCACGATAAGCAGTGGTGTTCATTCGTGAGGCAACTTTGAACAAAATGAGAACAAATCCTCATGAGGAGATCGTCTTTTCTGTCTTTCAAAGAAATAGATCACTTAAGAAGAGGCTATTTATTTAATCCAAATATAACTAATCTTTGGATGTGTGCGTTTGTGTGTATATGTGAAAATGGATTTCCTGCATTTAATCTCCCTATTGAAGAAGGAAGATAATTAATTTCTCATAATGAAAATTTCTTATTTGGCTGAAGCTGCCTTCTTTTATTAATAGACCTCCTTTGTCTACTTGGCTTTATTTCCTTTCCCACTCCTTTCTCCCTCCTCTTAAAAAATTTTGCACACTAATGTAATAAAAATGTGTTTGTGTCATTGTGTGTGCAATCTAGGAATATGCAGTCCAAGTAGATAGTAAACTTAAAAAAAATGAAAAAATTATTAAACTGCATTTCTTTTGCATTAGAATATTGGTTAAAGAGAGTTAAACCTGCCAGTCTAGTTAAACAAGGAGTAATAATACCTTGCAAACATTATTTTAAAAATCTTAGCACTGGTTTCCTAACACATAAACATACACATTTTTGTTATGAAAATGTTATTATAAAGTACCTAAAAATTAGATAAATTTCAAAAAAGTTAATATTTGCTTAAAGTATACTCTATATATTTTGAATCTCATTGTTAATATTTACAATGAATGCCCATATGATATTCTAGCTTATTTGAGGCTAATATCAATCTTCACATAAATTGAAGTTTTAAAGTTTCTACCATGGTTTTATGAGTAAAATGAGTTCTCTTTGTTTCTGAAATTTGTTTGAATTTCAAATACATAAAACTGTGTTTAAATGACATTTTAAGAATGGATGTCTTCTAAAAGGGTTTAATCTCATTTCTTACAATATCAAAAATTAAAAGCTCTTCATGTAGTTGTAAATTTAATGTCTTTAATCAAATTTAATAAACTGCACTGTTATAAAATTGTATTAATAAAGAATGTGTGTATGACTGGATTAAGTGCAAAGTAAGAAAAAAAGTTAAAGTATTAGTCACGAAACGTTGTTTTGGTTTTTATCCTTATTTGTATTAATTACATAAGAGCCAAAGATTATCAGGCTTTTCATATATGTTTGGGTGACTATGTAAATGCATTTATACTTTTGTAAAGATATTACAAAATAACTCTTGAAGAAAAAAAATGAAGACATTATGAATTTCTTAACTTCTAGTTTTAGCTGAGTCTGGAGGAACAAATGTGGGTTATCTTCATTACAAATGATAGTTACTAAAATGATTTGAAATTATGCCAAGTGTAGTACTAACAGATACAAAAATATCTAACAAAAGTATGAATGTCTATTACCTTTTTAGGGAACTCAAATTTTAATAATATAAAACAATAACTATAAACTCATATTGCTTTATATGATACGTTGATAATTTAATTATATTTTAAAGCTGAGGTCAATGTTTAATTTTATGACCTATCTAAATGATTACCTTTGTATATGTCTAATCTTATGCATAGGCCACATATAAATTTACAAATAGATTATGAATGTGAATATGAGTAATAAAAATGACTAAAAGTAATGAAATATATTAAATATTATAACAACTTTAACTCAATGTCAATGGCTTTATTTATAAGGTAAAATGCAGGGTTCCTACATACCCTTGGTTACAAGAATATATGCATTATAGTTTCCAAGAAAAAAATATATATATGTAATAAATAGTAGAAGATTTTTAGATCTTTCTCTGAAAGATATTGGATAAATACAAAAGAGTAAAAATTACATTTTTTTCTATAAAAGAATTAAGTTTTTCTCTGTCTGGGTAGAAAAATTTTGTTTTTATCACCAAAATACACTGTTTACTCCAGTACTTCTGGCCTATTTATGAACTGGATCAATCCTGGTTTTGGGGAATATACTTTCAATTGCTAAAATCATTGTCACTATTCCCACCTTGTTTCTTACTGTGAATGAACATGGCTTTTCTCCACGGCTGGTCTCCCTGACAAGTCCTCCTTTTCTAGTCTTTTCTAAAGTCAGACACCAAGTTCAGAATAATAAATATCTGTAGATTTTTGGGAATGGCCACCCAGTACCAAAATGATTTCCACCTTGCCCTTATGAAGGAAGATTATAAAATTAATCAGGTTTGTTTGACATTTCAATTCCTATAGTTCATTATGAATAAGTAAGATATATTAATTTAAATAACTTTTAATAATTGCATACTTACTCCAAGTGCATACTAATGTCCACCCAAGGACTAGTACTGCATTTGTCTATGTACTCATTTATGTTTTAAATTTTATACATTAGTTGCTAAGGGATAATCAGCAACTATCGTGGTATGTCTCAGGCTCTAAATCAGAAGGTACTAGACGATTGTCACTGTCCCCACCGTGTGTAATGTTAACACGTTCTCACCACAATGACCAGCACTGACGACCTGTTTTTAAACTAATTGTGGGTTATCCCTTAAGAGAGGTTGCCAATATCCTTTATTATGATAATGTTGACTAATACGTCATTACCCAGAACAATTTCGTTTTTATCACCATAGCATAGATAAATTATATGCAATCTTAAGTCAGGATCCAGAGGGTAATTTCACTCAAAATTCTGAGTTTTTTTCTGGCAACTGTCTCATCTGCCAGACCCACAATCTGCCCCAGTGGTAACTTCAAGAAGCAAAGGCCTGCTGGGCCACTGCAAGCCAGATTTTAAGCCTTCACCTTCTTAATATGAAAATGAGAACATTCTCATCATTGTCTCTCTGTGTTTTGCATGGCTTATTTTCACCTGATAGACATTGTATTTCCAACATGGTATACACCATATTACTGAGGTACCATTTTATGGGGACTATAATAAAAATGCTTTGAAAGACAGTGCCTATTATAAAGAAATGCCAAATCCTTACAACCTTTAGTCATCAATTAAAACTAAAAGGACAATGGTATTTTTGTAATAAAGCTTAAAAAAAAATCACAGAATTTGTAATTCTTCAGATAATTAGCATGCTTTCTTACCCATGGCCTATGGGTATTACCCATCAAAGCTAAGTGTATTACCCATGGGCTAAGGTAATATCCTTAGCTTTGATGTCTTTTCATAACTTTGCCAAATAAAATTGGAGGATATCACTTTGTAAACTACTCACAGATCCCCCAGGAGGCTAGAGTAACTCTCCCAGAAATGATTCTAAATATTTACAGGTATAAATGGTGTAGTAGTCTGCTCAGACTGCTGAAACAAAATGCTATAGACAGAGGGACATAAAAGAAATGATTTTCTCACCATTCTGGAAGCTGGGGCATCCAAAATCAATTGCCCACTGATTTAGTTTCTGGTGAGGGTTCCCTTCCTCACTTGTAGGTAGCTGCCTTATCTGTCCTGTGTCTAGATGTGGGCATGCGGGGGTTAGGGGGAAAGGGAGAGAGAACACCTGCTTTCGTTCTATGGTGTCTCCTCTTGTAAGACTGTAGGGTCAGAGCCTACCCAAATGACATCATTAAACCCTAATTATCTCCTTACTGGTCCTATCTCCAAATATAGCCACAGTGGGGTGAGGCTTTCAAACGTGAGAATTTGTAGGAACACAATTCAGTTCATAGCAAATGATCAATACTTTACAGATTTAATGTAACATGTTTATGCTCCTGACCGGTCCAAGGGTCTTTTCTCAAAGATAAACTGTCAGAATCCTGGCACAGTCTTCAGCATAGAGATCTAGTCATACTGAAAAATGGCTCCACTGTAATATCATTCTTAAATTTTGTTGAAAAAGACCTCAGGTACTGTTAACTACAGATGAGGTGATTAATTTACAAGGATTGGCTCTCTAGACTCACAAGTCCCAACTCAAAATAAATCATCACATTTTCGTGACCTGAAGTTCTTCACAACTCGGAGACGTATAACTAAGATTCTCTCAAGATATTCCAGAACAAGTAGAACCATGAAGGTGATGGGTTTCCCAAGAACCTTGCAACTAGCAGCAATCCTCCACATATAGATAAGTTTTACCCCAAAGATTCTTGGAAAAATATCCCCAAAAGCCGGGAGTCAGTGACTGCCTTCCCTTTCTTTGTCTTATTCTCCTTTTATTTTGATGGCAGTTCCCCACATCTCTAGTTAAAGAGCCAAGATTGTTAATTATCAAGATAGGAAACATCAAGATTTTTCTTTAATTCCAATGCTTTAGATTTTAAGAGCTAGCCTTTGATATAACACTATCTGACTAATGGTTAAAAATATAATAAAAATGTGGAGAAAGATGATGAGGAGAAGAAAACTTACAGATCTGGACACTATTCCACTTTCTGTGTTATTCCTCTCAGAGAATTCAGATGGAACGTGAGATTGATTTTCCTGCTTGGGAATTTCTGAAAGTAAGTGAATGGAAAAGGGTCTATTTATGATTCTGTTCCTTGGCATCCTGGTCCTACAGTCTATTCTACATAAGGACTTAAAAGTATCTCTATAGCTGATAATTTGGATCCATAATTAAAGTAAAAAAAATCACATGAAAAAGTAATGATTGTGCTCAAAACTCTTGCATCCCTGAGATCATAGAACTTGCTTATTCTTCAGATTGAAACTTCAAATAGTCGTGGGTATCTACATTCTGAGATTTGGCTTAAGCATGTTGGCCTGCCTGGGGCCCTTGCTGGACCACGGAAAGGACTGTGAAAGACCCTGAAGGCCTACAACAATTACTTTACCATGACACTCATAAGATCTTAGCACCCAGATGTTACTGCTCGACCCCCTGATTAAACCCACTTTGTCCACACAAGGTTGAATGATGCCAGCCCATGACTCTAGTCACGCTGCTCAAACGTCCTGCCCTGTAATTCATGCAGCTTCATGTCATCTTTATGTCTTTACAAATATCTTAAAGAAATAAACTTAATTGTATATTTTTATTTTCAAAATTATTTTTCTACTGTACACTGCCATGATTACATACATCAGGGCTAACAACACAGCATTTTTTGTTTAGTTAGGACAAACAAGAGCGTTGTTTACAGCACCTGCATTTACTGGGGTTAATGAAACACGAGATAAAATGCAAAATAGGGGATAAAAAGGTGTTTTGGCATGATTACTGTAATTCTCATGATTAGGATCTGAAAGGATGAGTACCATTTATCTTTTGCTATAAATTATTGTCTGCACCTGTATAAGAGGTGATCCTCTGTCTAACGGGTCCCACTCAGCACACATGTATGTTTATCAAGTACATCAGGTATGCAAGTACTGAACTAAGTTCTCGGGACTCAACAGTGAACAAAACAGACAAAAATCATTGCCCTCTGGGAAGTTACAGTCTAGCAGAGGAAAACATAGATTAAAAAATAAACATAGGATGACATTATAGACCCAGCTTCTTAAGACAGTCTCAATTTACTTACTGTGATGGAGTTGCATCCAGTTGCATGTATTATAAGATGTTTTATTTCATTTTTACATGCTTTTATTTTTTTAACAATTTTTGAAAATAATTTTAAATTCCCAGGGGTTTGCAAATAATGAGAGGACCAATGCATCTTTCCCCCAGTGGTTACAGCTTCCAAAATTTGAGTATTCTATCAAAACCGGGAATTTGATACATTGTATGTGATAGTTCTATGTGATTTTATCAACATGCAGACAATTCCTTTATCACAAAGTTCCCCCCATTACTCCTTTATATTCACACACGTCTACTCCTGTGCAGAATCCCTACACCCTGGTAACCACAGACCTGTTTTCTATCACTGTAAGCTCAAAATCTCTAGCATGTTATCTATAAATGGAAGCATTCGATTTTTGACCGTGAGTTTTTCTTCACTTGGCTTGTTTCCCTTGAGATGGTTCAAGTCGTGTTGGACATCATAGTTCAGTCCTTTTTAAGAGCTGAGTAGTATTGAAAGGCACGGCGGTTACATAATTTGTTTGCCCATTCACCCATTGAGGTGAGTCGTTTCCAGAATTTAGCTATTACAAATAAAGCTGCTGTGAACATTCACATACAGACTTTGGTGTGTGCATTTCTTTTCATTCCTCCGGGATAAACATAATTGTTGCATCCTATGGTAAATCCAAGTTAATTTTTACAAGAAACCACCAGACTACTTTCCACAGTCACTGTACAATTTTATATTTCCATCAGCAAAGTCTGAGAAATTCAGTTTCTCTGGAATCTCACCAGCATTTGATTTTATCACTGTTTTTTGTTTTACCTCTTCTAATGAATTATGGAGTGATATCTCTTCCCACCCTTAAGGATGGCGAACTTTTCATGTGCCTTTTCATTTGCCAGTGTCACAGCCTAATCGGTGAAAAGTTTCTTCACGTACTTTTCTCATTTCTACGTGGATTTCTTTTTTTTTACAATTGGGTTTTGAAAGCTCTTTATATATTTTATATATGAGTTCTTTGTCAAATATGTGGTGTACAAATAATTTCTTTCAGGCATAACTTGGTCCCTTTCATTTTCATAATTGGAAATTTCATAAGACATTTTTTAAATTTTGATACATTTTAATTTACTAATTTTTCTTAAATTCCTTTTATGAATCATGTATTTAGTGCCAAGTTTAAAAACTTCTCACTAGTTGCCCTAAGCATCAGACTTTTCATCTATGTTATCATCTAAAAGTTTATCATCATAATTTTATGATTCATATTTAATTCTGAGATTGATTTCTAGCAATATTTTTTGTGTAAGCATGAGCTTTTTGCATTTCCATGGACTCTCGGGCAAAAAGAAAAAAAAAGATGTGAAGCTTAGTTCATAAGTTTTTTGTAGTTTTTTTGTTCTTGTTGTTTTGTTTTGCCTCTGGATATTTAGTGGAGAAGTATTCTTCCCCCTTTGAATTATGTTTTGCACCTTTGTCAGAAACCTTTTGTTCTGACTGGCGCAGGGCTATCCATGTGTTCTCTGCTTTGTTGATCTATTTATCTATATAGCTTCAAAAAAAATCGGAGTCTTGATTATACTATCTATGTATTAATTAATTCCTCCCATTTTATTCTTCTTTCACAAAGTTGTTTTAGCTATTTTAGTGTCATTGCTCTTCTTTGAGAATAATCTTGCTTCTATCGGCAAGAGCAAGTGGTAAGAACTGTATTAACCCTATATACGTTTGGGCAGAACTGATGTGTTTCTTGGTGGAGTCCTCTAAATCAGGATCATAGTTTGTCCCTCCATTTATTTAGATCTCCTTTGCTTTCTGCCAACAACATTGAGTAAGGTTTCCTTTTTTTGTATGCTATGTATTTTATTAGCATGCATGTTTTCATGTCTTATTAGATATATGCCTAAGTATTGTAATTCAAATTTAGGTCCATGTGTATAATGTCAGTCTATAAAAATAAAATTAATGTGTCTATGTTCTTGTGTGGCTTTGCTGAATTCACTTATTAGTTTTTTAATTTTGTTGTAAGTTCATTTCCTGGGGTTTTCTACAAAGACAATTGTGTCATTAAACAGCATGATTTTTCTTTCTTTTTTTTTTTCCTGATCAGCTTGCCTTGTATTTCCTTTTTTTTTTTTTTTTGACTTCTTACATAGAACATCCAGTACTGAGGATGAGCAGAAGTGATGAGAGTGTGAGAGTGGTTAAGTGGGCAGAGTGTTACGATTTCCCCATCCTTAGGAAAAAGCATTCCATTTTTCATCATTCAGTCCCGTATAATTAGCTGTGTGGTTCTTTTTTTAAGCTTTTCTTTTAATCAAGTTGATGAAGTCCTCTCTATCTTTAGTGTTATAATAGTGATTTTTTTAATTTTTTAAATGATGAATAGTATTAAACTTGTCAAACACTCTTTCTGTGTATATCCATTGAGGAGATCATTTTGTTTTTCTTCTTTAGCCAGTTAATATCACAGATTAAATGTTACTCAAAATTTATCAATATTATTGATTTTTCAAAGAACCACCTTTTTGTGCCATTAGTTTCCTCTATTGCTATTCAGTTTTCAATGTTGTTGATTTCTGGTTTAACTTTATCACTTTCCCCCACTTGTGGCTTTCAGTTTATCTTGTTCTATTTCTAATTTTTGAGGTGGGAGTTTAGATTATTATTTGAGTGTCCCTATTTTCTAATTTTCCAATCTAGTACTATACACTTCTTTATCTGCATATCTTGAATTGTCATTTCTTGGCGTTCAATGCATTTTATTTTTATTTTTACAGATTTAGTTGGTGCAAATGCACTTTTTTTTCTTTTTCTGTCCTTCGGATTAATGTGAGGGTGCAAGTACTTAAGTTGCAATTCTTGCATTTTTTGGGTAGAGTCCCTATTGCACTTGTGTCCCACACCCACGGGGTGTGCCGTATACCCTGACATTGTGCCCGTTAGGTGGGAGCACGCCCATCCCTCTCCCTTCCCCCTCCTTCTCCCTCCCCCCCATATTGAATTGGGTTTTTCTCTCATGTGGGCTTGTGTTAAATCATCTACTGGTACGGATGTATTAGTATTGAGTACATTGGATGCTTGCTTTTTCATTCTAGGTGACTTTACTAACAAGAATGCCTTCCAGTTCCATCCAGGTTAATACAAAAGATGTAAAGTCTCCATAGTTTTTATGTCTGAACAGTATTCCATGGTGTACATTTATTACAGTTTATTAATCCATTCCTGGATTGCTGGGCATTTAGGTTGTTTCCATATCTTGGCAATCATACATTGAACCGCAATAAACATTTGAGTGCAAACCTAGCAGAAATAAAGTGCAGTTCTGTTACATGGATCCATGGAGTAGTGATGAAGTCTTGGTGTTTTGAGTAACCAACGCCCGAATAGTGTACATCGTGTCCATTAGGCAATTTCTCTTTCCATCTCTCTCTCACTCTGTGAGTCTTCCAATGTCTAATATTCCACTTCCATGTAAAATATTCTATGTTTGTGTGTATGTACACATTTTAAAGCTCCTGCTTATAAGTGAAAATATGCAGTGTTCAGTTTTCTGTTTCCGAGTTACTTCACTTAATAAAATGGCCTCCACTTGCATCCATGTTGCTGCAAGAGACATTATTTCATTCTTTTTTTATGGCTTAGTGGATTTTCTTTATTTAATGATCTATTAATGGCCACTTAAGTTGATTCCATATTTTTTCTATTATGAATAGTGCTGCAATAAACATACAAGTCCAGGTATGTTTTTGATATAATTTTTTTCCCTTTGCTTGAATACCCAGTCATGGGATTGCTGGAGTGTATCATAGTTGTATTTTTAGTTCTTAGAGAAATCCCCATACTGTTTTCTTTAAAGGTGGCACTGATTTGAATTTACACCAACAGTGTATAAATATTTCCTTTTCTATATCCCCACCAATAGCGATTGTTTTTTGACTTTTAAATAATAGCTGTTCTGACTGGTATAAGATGATATCTTATGGTGATTTTATTTTGCATTTAGCTACAGCGATGGAGTTGACAGGGGGTTGAGGACAAGTTCTCTCTCCACATCTGTGTCTAAGCAGTGACCTCAGGTCACCTGACCAGGGGGACGGAGTCACTCTTCTTTTGCAAAACTGAGTTTAACACACATGTCCCTGCTGGAAGCAGCAAAGTCACTTTCCATCCATAAGGAGGGAATTCTTGGGGTCAGGAAAGCACACTCTCTGGTTTCCTTTGCTTCTTTGTCCCCAGGGTGCCTACCTGCTACACTTTCCCTTTTGTAGGGGAGCAGCAGTTTCCGATGGTTAGGCCACCAGGAATCCTGCAGCTTCCCTGGGTCCAACCAGCGGCTCCAGTGATATGGCAGGACATCACAAGGGCTGAGATTCCCTCAGCAGGCCACAGTCCTCCCACGGGTACCTGCAAGTATGGCACCTGCAGGGGGTGGTGGGGGGTGGTGAAATGGTGCAAGCTGGTAGTCTGGTGTGATGCCTGTAATAATTCTCCCAAATCACTGCTCACATCAGCGTTTGGGTCAGTGGAGCTCTCAAACAGTTCAGATACTGGTGAGCTGGTCTGCAGGAGCTGAAGGAGCTGAAGGAGCAGAAAACTCCCACCTACCCTTTCAAGGAAATACCAAGTTCTCCTAATTCCAAGTCAGTGACTACCAGCCTCTTGCCAGCGTTCTGTGCCCTGGCCTTTTCCATGAGTTCTCCACTATTGCACAGCGTTCTCCCTTGACAGACAATTCAAATCATGATGATTTACCTGCAACTTCGGTTCTTCTTTCTTAGGAGAATGGACATCTGATGTCCCTAGTCAGTTATTTTAAGCAAAAAAAAGAACAAAAGGAGTTTAACGTACTTTTAAAATTTTCCTTGAAACATCCTCATTGACCTATGTAATATTCAGAAATGTTTTATTTTCTAATTATTTGCAGAATTTCTCATTGTTTTTCTTTTATTTCTAATCTGATGACATTTTGCATATATTCCACATTATTTCAATTCTTCAAATTTAGTGAGGTTTGTCTTATGGCCCCAAATGTGGTCCAACTTGTATGTTCAGTGAACACCAGAAAGGAATGCACATTCTTTTGGAATTGGATGGAATGTTCTACAACAAATGTCAATTAGATCCTGTCGGCTGATGGTACTGTTAATTTCTATGTCCTTGCTCATTTTACGGCTACTTATTCTATAAAGGGAAGGATGCCAAAATCTCCGACCATAATGGGAAATTTGGCTGTTTTTCTTTTTAAATCTGTTAGTTTTGATTCCCCCTATTCTGTAGCTCTGTTGTTTGATGCACAGACATTTAGAGTTGCCATTTCTTCTTGGTGGTTGTAACTTACAGCTCCCTCCCTAGTAATTTGTTTTCTTTTAATCAATGTCTGCGTAATATATCCATTTCATTTGTTAACCTTCAACCTACTTATATGAGTATATTTGAAGTGAGTTTCCTATTGATAGCACAGAATTACTTTTTCCTTTTATACACTCTCCCAATCTCCATCTTTATTGTTGAACTTAGACCTTATATATTTCATGTAATCATTGACTTTATTTATTTATTTATTTATTTATTTATTTATTTTGCAGTTTTTGCCCAAGGCTGGGTTTGAACCCACCACCTTTGGCATATGGGGCCAGTACCCTACTCCTTTAAGCCTCAGGCACTGCCCATCATTGATGTTATTTTTAAATCTTCTATTTTATTAGGTTTTTAAAATTATTTCTGTTTTTCATTTCCCTATGTTCTTTTTACTGCCTTTCTATGTGTTATTTAAATATTGATTAGGATAATATTTTGGTTTATCTATAGTGTTCTTGAGTGAATATCTTTGTATAGCTTTCTTAGTTGGTACCCTAGGTAATTACTACACAAACATACACAAAGAGAAACACACACACCTTAAGACAGTCTCTTACGTCGACATTTTACCAGTTCAAATAAGTTATGGAAGACTTTATCTTCCTTTAAAATTCTCTCTTCTTCCTGAAGTATAATTATTTTAAATATTTCTTCTCCAAATACTGAGAACCACATTACACACTAGTAGAAATTTTGCTTAAACTAGAAGACCCTATTTAGAAAACTCAAGCTAATGTTACTACATTTACACAAGTTTTCACTCTATATCTTGTTATTTCTTCTTCCTTCCTAAAAGGTCTAAGATTCACGTTTTTATTATTTGTTTTCTGTTTAGAGAATGTTCTTTAACCATGATGTATCTTGATATGAATTTCTTTGGGCTTACTTTACGTGACATTCACTTGATTTTTAGAAATTGCAAGCATATGCCTTCTGCCACATTTGTAAATTTTTCCCTATATATTTGCAGTCACATATTTTTTCTCATTCTGAAATTTGGTATGCAAATTAGATGTTTGTTATAGTCCCAAATGTCCTGAATCTCTGTTTATTTTTATTTTTAAAAGTTTATTTTCTTTCTGTCAATCATGTCTATTGTTCTATTCCCAAGTTCACTGATTCTTTTGCCTTCTCCTTTGTTGCTAAACTGAGAAATTTGTTTTGATTCTTTTTAATTGTAGTTTCCATTTGCTGCTTCTTTAAATATTTTAATTCTTTTTTGTAGGTTTCATTTTTGCTTTTATTTATTTCAAATTATTGCATTTGAAGCCTTTTTATATTGTTTTCTTTAAAATAATTTGTCAGATAACTTTCATACTTGTGCCATCTTGATGTTTTCTATTGATTTTCTTTTCACATTCAGATGCAGAGAAGAAAAGAGAAATACACAACTAGTCACATTCTTTCAACAGAAATCCTTTTTTTAAAGAACTATATTATTTATTTTACAGGAAAATAATCCAGAGTGAGTGTTCTAGTTCTTATACTGTACTAACTTCTGTCACCATTTATAGGATTATGTGAGATGCCACACAGGGAGCAGAGCTTCACTGTGATCTGATCAGGTGTGGGCCCAGGTTTCTTCCCAACACTCACTCCTCTGTTTTAAGGACAGTGTGTGGTGAGTTCACTAATAAAGAAAAATAAACCAGAATCAAAATGGGTAGGGTCAAATAACTCCTCCTCTACCATGAAAAAAAATCAGTGAATCAATGCTGCTGGCCACTTGTGCCTTGACCCATGTGTCAGTGCTCAAATATAGCAACTTTCCTGGGAGAAAATGAGGAAAATTATAGCTGAAGTGTATATCTGGCAATATAAAGGCCTAATAGTCCTAATAGAGAGTAAATAGAAATCTGAATGTTCTTGCTCAAGTGATTTTGTCATTTACTGAATAATTTAAATCTACATATTTTAAATATTTTATTGTTTGGTAGATCTTTAAATTTTTTCAATAATTCCTTTTGTCAACAATGGACTGAAATTGATGACACAAAAATTCTCATATATAATGAAAACTTAAATGCTGGATTTCAATTTTAATAAAAATTCACGGTGAGTTTCAACATTTTCTGGGGAATTTTGTGAAACAAAAATTATACTTCTATATTGAAAAAAATGCATTCTTCAGAAAAATTTTATCACTCAGTAAGGACTAGAGAGAGTTAAAACTAAGAAAATGATTTACTTTTTAAAGACTTTTGCCAGGGTGAAAAAAGAATTATTTAAAAAAATTGATATTTACCAAGAATAACTACCCTATTTTAGTTTTCAAGTAGCCCATTTTTAATGTTTATGTAATCAATGTAAAGAAATATTATTTTTGCCTTATTGCTCCTCCTATTATGTTTATTTTAGAGAATTAATTTCATTTTTGAGAGTAGCATTTAATAGAACTATTTTATAAATTCTTCCATGTAAGACTACCAATTATTGGTCAATAACTTTTTTTAAATTTTATGTCATCTTAATTATTTTACTGACCTTCTTCAGACTCAAGTGACCAAAATTCATGATAATTGTGCCATCTCCCTGATTCCTTACCACGTCAGAGGTTAATAGGTGCTATGGAAAATATTGTTAAAGATCAGGAAGACTGATTAGAGAATCAGTATGGGAGTGGGGCAAGACACAGGGCAAACAGAAGTAGAGTGTTCAGGCTACAAGTAACTTTTGACCAAGGACTTGAAGGAGGAAATAATGTGAATTTTGTAGATCTGTGGAAGAAGTGTGTCCCAGGTAAAGGAGATGGCTACTGCAGAGCTTCTAAGTCCTGGTATGTTTAAAAGCAGCAAAGTGTAGGTATGTTTAGAGTTGAAAAAGAGAGAAGTGGTAGGAACTAAAGTTAGACAGGTAATAGCAGTGTGATAGTCAATAAAATTGGGCCTACTTGGGCCAAGTACTTTTATTTCTTTTGATGAAATTGGAAGCTATTTGAAGATTTTGCACAGAGCTCTATAATGACCCCACATATGATTTCCTTGAGACATTCTGCTTGTATTTGAGAACAGATGGTGGATTGACAAGTCAGCAGACTATTCCTGAAATCCAGTCAAGAGATGAGACCTTAACCAGGGTGAAAGGTGATGGTGAAATGTGAAAATTAGAGCATCCACTGGATGTAAGCCAAGATGAAGAATAAACACTTCCCTCAGAACCTTGTTCTGGGTCACCAGTCTCGACTTTCAACTCTTTTATGGAAAATTAGTCTCCTTAATTTTTATCCTTCATGTCCTCTTGTGAAATTCAGTTGAATTCCCCTCCCCTAACTCATTAGATATACTTAATGTGTATACCTCAAGTGTATTTGTAGTATCTGCTTCTTTTTAATGTACTCCAAATTCTTTGCTCCTTTACCACTGTTAGTTTAGCATTCTAGATGCAAGAATGATGAAAGTTCTAATTAAAGGAGTTCATGGTCAATGTAGCTATACCAAGTACCTTTCCTGTCTAACATGGCTTCAGCACTTTCCTCCCTGCCTTTTTATACCATATAGTACTGAAAGATTACCATTTTCACTGGTAACTCCTATTCATCTCATTTCTTCTCCATTCAAAGGCAGAAACGCTCAATTTTCCCTCTAGCTGGTTATAACACCTCTTCCATTTTGTCAAATTCTATCCCCAAACTTGATTGTTTGAGTACACCTGCATGCCAAATCCACAAATTTCCTCTTCTAAGTGGGAGCTTATTTTAACTTGCTTTCTGTATGCCATAGCTTTTCAATGGGACTGATTTTACTACCTATTGGATAGGAGAGTTATGATGACTAACGAGACCACGCTGCATGTGAAGCCATGTATAGCATGGAACATTCATAATATCAGCTATAAAAAGCATGACTTTCAGAAACATTTAAATTCTTACTTACCAGGTGAGTAAGGTATACTTTCATTTGCACATAAAGACTAGTTGTGATTATAAATTATCGCAACCACGAGAGGATAGCTTTCGAAAGATACATGATTACAGTGTTGGTGTGTTCAAGTTTCCTACTGAGCTTATCGAGTTGTGTCTCTGTGGAGTATAAACATGACATGTTTGGCATTTACTCTAGTCACTATTTTACAATGGGTCATGTACATCCTCCATCATATCCTCTTAAAGTTGTCTTAAGTGGATTTCATAACTTTCTGATCAGTCCACCTTGACCTTGTAATTAACTTTGTACCTGTTTCAGTCTTTCCTCTCCTCCATTGACACTGTGTGTTGCTTCTGAAAGAATGGGAGGAAGGAAGTGGATTGCTGCCCCATTCCTCTCCACCCCCCACTTCAGGAAGGGCCGCCATGCAGCAGGGATTTTCAACCTGTGTATCGAGGCACAGTGGTGTGCTGTGAGGGGATCTTAGGTGCACTACGAATGTTTTTAAAGATTACTGATTAAATTATTCTCCAAAGAAGTTCAGAGCACAGTAAGTATATTCTGTTTTTTACTCTTTTTTTTTTTTTAATCAACATAATTTAACTGTGCTCTGGAAGTTTAACTAGAGGTTCAAGTGTGCCATGAGATAAAAAATAAAGTTGAAAAACACTGCCATACAGGACAGGGGTAGGGAACAATGATAGCAGAGATGGGATCTACTTTGAGAAAAATATCATGCCAGTGGGGGGCAGGATTCCTTCATGACTCTGACGTTGGCCTCTATCCAGGTCATGTTTTCTGTGAAAGAGTAAACATGTGTTTCAGGTACTTATTACTCAACTCCACATCCACCCCATCAATTAACAAAATCTCTCTTGGTGGAGCTGGCAGTGGAGGTGGTGGCAACATGCAACTGGCTCTGGATCACCAAAGTGCCATGTGGTGCCTACTTTACTGCCCGTCTTGAAACCATGGAGGTTGGCACTGAGATCACTCACAATCCAGAGTGCCAGTAGAGGGAAATTGTAAGAATTAGGATTCTGTGTTGATATAGAACTTCCTGTTTGCATTATGGTGAAGGTATTGCACAAGAAAAGTCAGAATCGAATGACAGAGGACCTGCTCCTGTTTCTGGAGGACAGTGCAAGTCAATTAATCGTGATGCTTCATGGTGTGGTAAATTAAGTTTACTCTCATACAACTGAACTTTGTAGTCCAAAGTCTTCTGCAACCAACATCTGGGAGAGCAGCATGCCTTCAAACAAGATCAGGGTCAGCCTGGGACATGAGAGGAGGCCTAAAGCTACAGCACCACTTCTTGCCATTTTTAGCACTACATTTTGGAGAAAGAGATTCCAGAGTGTCCACAAGTTTACGGGAGTGAACACCCCGAATGTTGGACGACTTGCGTGTTGTTGACACTGCACCTGACTAAGGTCAATGCTGAGACCTCTGAGGGAGCCGGTGTCTTCTAAAGATGTGGCTGACATTAAGCCATGAGGTCTCACTGATGAAGACCTCAGTCTTGTTACAGGAGAATCCCTTATCTCAGAAAAAATCCGCACTGACATTTATGATGCTCTTCTCACCTCTTTATTGATATTTACTGACCACCTGCAAGTAAACAGGTTAGCAAATTGCAATTTCAACAGCAGCAAAACAGTATTCAGGCTACAAAGAGACTCAATATGCAAAGCAGATACGTGACAAAGGGCAGCCTGGTGAACCAGCTGTGCTTAACAGCTCAGAAGAGACTGAACAGTTTTTCTTCAGAAAAAAGAAGTGAGTTTTGTGGAAGAAAGCAGTTGGATAACTAACTTGGTAAAGTAAAACAATTTAATCATAATGTAGAAGGGGAGGACAAAGGTGACCTTTATGGTTTCTGGAAAGACCTGTCAGGGGTAGGTCATCGCTTCTCGGCCTTTCGGCTAAGATCAAGTGCAAGGGGAACGTCAGTATCAGCAAAGCCTGAAAGGAGACCTTTGTCCATCTTCCATACAAGTGAACAACAATCTAAATTTGAAGGCCGTATCTGAAGAACAAGAATCTGTAACCAAATTAACTAAGATTTTTGCAGCCTGAGTGAGGGAGCAGAAATAGTAGCGAGAGCAGAGCAGGATCCCCAGAATCAGTTCTCCCTCAAATGGAACAAAGGAAACGAAGGGAGACAATATTGAAAAATATCAAGGAACTCACCAGAAATAATTACTGTCTCAACCACAAGTTAACTCAGCAGCACAGGAACACTATAGCTCAGTCAAGCCGACTGTGCCCGCAGACACATGGTCCATGCAGGCACAAGGTCATTCATTCCACAGATGTCTAAGGAAATGGTAAAGCCACCAAACCAAGAGTTTTGAGGGCAGAATGCAAATATTCTTCAAGTACTTTTAGGGCACCTCAGGCAGACGCAGTCTCCTGAACAATCAGGTAAACCGAGTCCCAAATGCATGATGCTCAGAGTGTCTCCATCCCCCATTTCAGATGAAGAGGAGAATCAGGGGATGAAGAGAGTCCAGCTGCCTACCACAGTCCTGCCAATATGCAGGTGTGAGTCCCGCAGGGAGTCTCACAGGGGGTGAGTCCTACACATTTTAGTTTTCAAGTCTGGTACTGTGATTCTGGAGAACAGTGAGAGTAGCTTCTCTAACAATGTTCTGTTCTTTGTATTCCAAAATCACAGTTTTCTATATGAAAGGTAGAAGCAAGAACCATACTAACTTTTATCTTAAACAAGAATAATTAACACTTACCTTAAACAACAGTAATGGCCATAGCTCATGACCCATAATAAACAATAGTTGATATAACCCATGACCAAACCAACTATTTTAACTCAAAAGTTAATCTCCTAAATCGATTGCCCTAAACTACTCAAGATAAACACTTTCCAGTCAAAGCTGAGCCCACAGAACAACGAGTCTGGGAGACTTGAGGTGACGGTCACGTCTGACCTGAAGCCCCCAGACCAGCTGTGTTACACGGGCCTGGCCTGACTGCCTCCGTCTCGCTCTGACCACGTGCACTCCCAGGAGTGTGCTTGAAGGAAGGAAAGCCACAGACCAAAGTGCAGCCTCAAATGGACCTCAAAGTTCTCCTCCGCTCACCCGCAGCAGCTGCAGTTGACAAGCTGGCAGCTGGATGACCCCAATGGTAGCTTTGCCAGTGCCGAGACGGGGGAACCGAGCATGGCACAGAAACCAGAAAAGCTTCTGGAGCTACAGACTGGCCTGCTAGTCAAGACGGGACTGGGTGGGCTGGCCAGCAACCCGTTTCACCTTGCAAAGCCTTTCGGAATTGTAGAGTTGCTGGAAAACTTGTTTATCCAGATTGTAAATATGATGTGAAGGGCACTAAACCAGCCTGTCCCTTCACTTGCATGGGTGGAAGAATTCTAATGGCCGGAAGCATCTGTAAGTATAAGTGATTGTAACATGGGGGCATTTATTGTTTTGTTTTATTTTTACTATAAAGACAGTTGAAGGGAAAGCTGAACGTGTGAAGCAGGAGCCCTTCTGTCAATGAGGACTGTCCCTCCATGGTGGGGCTGATGCACTGCTCTGCATGGAGACGTCGTGGGCCAGGGTTACAGTCTGCAGATTGCTCATCCAGTGGGCTTGGAACTAGATGTGTTTCGAAGTTTGGATTTATATGGATTTTTAAATATTTGCATTACACTTACCAGTTCAAAAACCCCTAAACTAACAATCTGGATTCTGAAATGCTCCTTTGAGCATGATCTTTGAGCATCGTATTGTTACTGGAATATTTTGAATTGTAGAACATTTCAGATTTTGATTTTTTAGATTAGAGATATTCAATCTATGTCATTCTAAAAGTTGTATTTCTGCTTTCACTCTTCCCAAAGATAATATACTGTTAATAATACACCATGAAATAGGACTGGCCAAAAGTTCTACAGTCATTCAATTCTGCTTTTTAAATTTTAAATAAATTTATTATGAAAGGCAAAATAATAAGATCTTTTGAAGTAAGAGCCACATTGGTAATATGGTTCTCAAGTCCCACATCAATTCTGAAAGGACAAACCAGGTGGGTGTGTAGGGTAAATACAGTCACGATGCTAAGTGCAAAAAATATGAACAATTTCTTAAAATACTTTATTAGTAACATATGCTTTTTTTATAGTTAAAAATAATTTATTGTATAATTTATATTATTTTTTATTTTTTTATTGTTGGGAATTCATTGAGGGTACAAGAAACCATGTTACACTGGTTGCATTTGTTGGGTAAAGTCCCTCTTACAATCGTGTTTTACCCTCAAAAGGTGTGGCGCACACCAAGGCCCCATCCCCTTCGCTCCTTCCCTCTCTCTGCTCTTCCTTTCCCCACCCCTCCCTCATTCTTCCTCTCTCTACTCTCCCCTTCTCTCACCCCCTCTGTGTCAATAATTGTCATTAATTGTCCTCATATCAAACTTGAGTACATGGGATTCATGCTTCTCCATTCTTGAGATGCTTTACTAAGAATAATGTGTTCCACTTCCATCCAGATTAATACAAAGGCTGTAAAGTCTCCATTTTTTTAA